>LS990924.1:14745742-14807509 GCA_900464855.2 Musa schizocarpa | reverse complement strand
AAGGGTTTGGGCATTAGGCTAAGAAAAGTAAAAATTGTACCAAGGAAAATGTGAGTTTTGGAGGTCAACTAGTTGATCGAATGGTACAAAGAGAGGATGATCATGAAGGTTGGTTAAACTTTGTAATAATTATCTAGATTGAAGTAGGTTCGTAATAATAGAGTGGATTGGGCCAACTCAATTCAGGAGTTAGTGGAGCCCAAGTTTGGGCTATATTGGAGGCTAAGTGAAAAACCAAGCTGATGACCATTGGTGATACATGAGTTTTGGGCGGTGGTACCATCAAACTCAATCTCGGTATCGAGGCGGTGATACTACTAGTCTCCGCGGTGGGTACCACCAAACATAGTCTCTCAGTGATTGTCTTGCCGCACTGGACGATGGTACACATGGTGGGTAGTAGTTTATGGTATTTGCCCAACACTCATGAGCAGTATCGCTATGCCAGAAAGACCTAGGATACGAGACCAGTTTTGCCTCAAGTTTGAACCATTTGGAACCTATAAATACCCTCTCTCATCCTTGGTTAAAATACACAGCAAAGAACTTAAAAGTGAGAAAAAACACTGTAGCAATCAATTTCTGAGAAATCCCCTCCTATATTCTTAAAGTTTAGAATTCTGCTTAGGAGGAGTGCTTGTAAAAGATTCCTAACCCATGAAAAGGAGAAGTGTAAGGGGTAGTTGATCTTTTGCTATATTGAAAGAAGATTATTGATGGGATCTTATGGCCTCGATAGAATAGGAATGGGGTGTGGATGTTAGGGTCACCACAACCTAACCACTATAAAACGCTCGGTTTGTATTTCTATTTGTGTATTTACCTTTACTACAAACTACCTTACTTGCTACTTTCTTATTACATTCTTACAAAAAACTTTGAAGTTAAATACATTTCCTATAATGGTTTCATCGAATCCAAAGATTTTTGAATAATATCATTCTTATCTACCGTACTAATTCACCCTTGGTAGTTTGACTCAATCCTAATAGTTGGTATCAAAAGCCAATATTCTTTTCTCATTTGGTTTAAACAACCAAGAGAAATGACTCTTTTCATATTTCAAGAGGTCACTCTCTATCAGTCATCCTCCAATGTTCAATGGGATGAACTACACATATTAGAAACTTCGAATGAGAGTTTTTCTTTGCTCTTTTATATTTAAATTTATGGAATATCATTGAAAACATATTTCAAAAGTCTTCTCTTCTAATGAACAATTGGAATGTTTGGAGAAAGAGCTTTCTCTTTTGAATGCTTGAAGCTATGAATACTATTTGCACCTTAGATAAAAATAGAATTTGTCAGTTCTATTTGTGAAACTATCAATCATATTTAGTACCTCTTGAAATCACACACATGAAGGTATAGTAGGATTTAAATTCTAGATAAATCTTTTAATCATATGAATTTAGGTTATTTTCCATATGAAACCAGCCAAAATGACGGAATATATACATAGTTTCTGAATATGATAACGGTTTAAAAAAAGTCTCGTAAAAGTTTTTCAATTTTAAACGATAACAAGATATTAAGATCTCTTTCTAAAAAATGGGAACAAAAAATAACAAATGAAATACAAAATCAAAGAACCTGACCATTTTGGACTGGAAGAACTTATTGGGGTCTTTGACTCTATAGAAATGACGTGGCAATGTATATGAAGAACTTCGAGAACAACTCTTCCAAAGAATAGGAAGGATTTGACATTAGAACTCAAGATGACCACTTGAGTGGAAAGTTCAAGTGGATGATGAGACTTGAAACTCCTTACAATAAAGTTTAAAAAGTTCTTAAAAACAAGAATTAAAAAAATAAAATAAACTTAAAAGAAGAAGAAGCTATCAAAAGAAAAAGAAAGTATTCAAGGTGGCTTTGGATGAATCCATCATCCCAAGATGATGAAGTAAACTAACAAAGAGAAGGTGGTGAACTATGCCTTAATGGCTTTCTATCTACTCCAGGCAAACCAAAACCCTTAGTTTATTTTAAAATAACTTGATGCTTTTAAATTAGTTAGTGAAAAATAAAAAAAAGGGTAAAATATCATGCTTCTCTTTCTAGTCGTTTTTAAAAATAAAAAAAACTTGATTATGATAATTGTATCTCTTTATGATAAAGGAACAAAAATATTATATTTAAATCTAATGCTTGTACACCTACAAGATTAATCCTATGTATGTTTAAGAAGTAATAATGTGTATCTTGGATGATTTTAGTATTGTTTTTGATTTTGATTGAAGATGCTTTGATGTTCAATGAAACCATGCTTGATGATTTAATGATGTAATAATATAATGATAGTTTGGAAATAATGATGGTTTGAAATCATGCTAATGAGCTTATCTTTTGTAATGAAAGTTGTTTTTTCGTTTTAAATGATAATGCATATTTTTGTTTGGCAAAAGACAAAGGCATGTTGTAGAAATAAATCAATACTTAAATTGAAACAAAAGGAGAAATGTATGTTTCTTAAAATATCTCTAAAGCTTTTCTATTTTTTTTTCAACAAAGTGATTGTTACTAATGAATCTATTTTATGTTATTTTGAATTAAGAAAAGTGATTTTGATGATTTGAATTTAATGGGTTTTATTGTAAATTATGATTTTGATTTTTGAGATTTATAACTTTGAAATTGCTATGAATCAAGATTTTTTTATTATGTCTTTACATTATTCCTTCTTATTGAGATTTATCCAAAATGAATTGGTAGTTTTCTCTTGATTTCTCAGGGGACATTTATAACATAAGATTACTTTTCAAGATCATTGACTATTTAATCTCCCAAGACTCTTTGTTATTTTATAAAAGAGATTTGTCAAGATGAATCATTCTGTGACTGGATTTTCTTGATCTTTAAATCATTTTCAAGTCATGATTTTCATAATTACTTTTGCATTTATGTGATGCCAGAGGATTGATGTAAGAAAGTTAATTGCACCATTATATTATTTCCCTCTTCTTTATTTTACAAATTACAATGACAAAAGGAGAAAAGAAATCCTCTAGAATTTCAAGTGATTGATAAAATCTTTTATTTCATTTTTACTCTCTTCCCAATTGATTTTGTTGATTTGATAAATTGAATGGAAGTTAAAAATAATGATGAATGTTTTGAAAGAAAATAAATGTTTGTATCATGTTTGATGATTATATATTCTGAAATTATACATGATGTTAGTTGAAGATATGATAGTTTTAAAATATTTATTCAAATGCATGAATTGAAGCCAATCTTTTGTCAAATGAATCATGATTTTCTTGTAAATTTTTGAATTATAGCAGAGATATTTCTTTTAATATATAAATCATGTGATCTTGACAAGATTTGATTCTTATGAATCAAAGATTGTTTTAATATGATTCTTCTTTTTGCTATCCAAAGAATCATAATTTGTGTCTCGATATTCACCAATTTGTCTTCATGAATTGTATATCTCATCATCATGATAGACATTTTCTTGATATTTCAGTGATGATTTGAAAAATGATGTATTAAGAAAAAATTGCTTTTCTTAACCATCCTTCATTTGACAATACAATAAAGGAGCAAAACTTACTAGCTTGCTCTGTCTCAAAGAGAAGTAAAATTGCTATCTTACCAAATCTAGAGACGTAATGTTTTACAAGTTAAAAATTTTACTTCTTTCATATGTGTAAAATTTAGCGGCTTGTGTGGTCTAAAATGATCAAAATTTGCTGGTTTATTGCCTTTAATGATGTAAACACTTATTAATTCTGAACTTATAAATTGAAAGGAGAAAATATTATTAGGAAACAAAAATTATTAACTTTACCCATCTCAAGAAAATTTTGGTAAACTTACTGTAAACTCAAAAGTGACACTTTGTATATGTTTGTAAACTTGCATATCTCTAAAAACTGATAAATTGCACTTCTCTCCTTTTGTTGATGACAAGGGGGAGAAGATAATGGATGATACGAGAATGTATATGGTAGGATGGACATATACTTTAACATTTTGATACCATGATGATTTAAAATATTTCATGATGATACGCACAAAACTTACGATAACGATGCATGCAATGCAATGATATGCATATAATGTGTTGTAAATGTTACGACAAATTTTCTTTGACGAATTTAATTTTGAATTCAAGTTCTACCATATGATATATTGATAGGGAGTTGTTAAGGTTAACTCCGTAATCAATTGGTTATCATCATCAAAAGGGAGAGATTGTTGAATCTCATTTTGATGATGAAACCAATTGATAGTGTTTATAATTTGATCCACGCTTGAGCGGACAACGAAGCTTGAAATCGGAGAGACAACTAAAGCAGGAAAAATCATGTTGGGATGGGAGTAGAACACGTCGAAGATTGGATATCGGCAGGAGGATCGATCGACAGTATCAGTAGAAGGCTTTCAGCCATGGGTTTTGACATCCAGCCAATAAAGTTTAAAATTACACCAAGGGAAAATCTAAATTATTTTATAGTTAACTAGTCGACAGGGTATGAGCCACGAGAGGACAATGCTTAAAAGAATCTGATGAGAGTAATAAAAACCAAATTGATCTTTGGACAACATTTGATTAGCTTTGTAATAATTGTCTATATTGCAGATCTTTGTAGGCATAATTGAGTTAGATTTAGACCAATTCAATTGGGAGCCAATTAACAGACACAAGGAAAAGCCAGCAAAACAATGACCCAAACCTTCTAGTGGCACCATTAACACCCTTTCTTAATCGGGTGGTACCACCCAAACTCAATCTTACCCGATTTGGCGGTGATACCCAGCAAACCACCGATCTCCCAAGTGAGTGGCACCTAGTATTTGCGAAGTATGCTACCAGATTAGGCGACATTGCCCTAGTGTTAGTCGGGTAGGTAGTGCTACCGCCCATAGAACTAGCGATGGTAGTGCAATGCCGGAAGAAGACCAAGATGAGATAGATTTGGCTCCAAGTTTGAACCATTTGGAGCCCATAAATACATCCTTGGTTAATATACACAAGCACAAAAGAACTTAAAAGTGAGAAAATGCTATAGCAATCACTGAGAAATCCCCCCTCTAGTCATCCGCAAGAAGGTCCTAAGAAGATGCATCCAAGTTGCTAGATGGAGAAAGGACTCATTTAAATTCAAAGTATCAAATTTAAGATCATCATCAAATCATTTTCTTAACTTCGAAATTTCATTAAAAAAATAACATGAATAGTTTTCATAATCAAAGTTCTTTTGTTAAAGATATGAAATGCTTTAGAAAACAAAATAATAGTCAAGAAAATTCCTTTAACAGATTTTTTACATCAAATTTACCTAAAGGTATATTTTCATTCAAAATAAAACATTTATATCCAAAACTTTAAATCTATAAGAAAATGAAATTTTCTTTTAACGACCCATTTTACCTTGGGTTCCTCATAAAATAGATTTACCAAATTTATCATTTTTTTGTATTGAGTCATTTAAGATTCCTTTAGGGATCCCAAATTAACTTATATGGACCATACATCTTAAATGGACATTTATGAGCAACATGTCAGAAGTTTGTAACAAAGTTACATTTGGTGCGGGTGATACATGCAAGGTAGGGCCTTTAACAATTGGTTGTTGGATTTTGGTGAGCCTACTCACAAATCTGATTCCGCCTCTTCTATGAACGTGGACCCTTGTGGCAAGGATCATGTTCAAAAATTTACTATCAATCTCAAAATTTTCTAAAAGTTTCTTTGTGTAGATTTCCTTCTCAAGTGCCTCAAAGTTTCACACTTGAGTGTATAGAGACAAAGTTATCATGCTTAAATTTTTTTAAAATCAATATTTAAAAAGGCATGCTCCTTTTTTTAAAATTTACTTTTTGCTCAAAATTCTGTATTCAAATAATAATTCACGAAAAACACTTAAAGCTCATCCGAAAGATAAATTTGCATCTAATGAACTACTTACCGCATCTTCAAGAGCCATTAGTGCATAGCTGGCGACTCCTTTGTTCCTTTGTTCTTTGCTCTTTAGAATTGCTTTTGAGTCATCCCAATGTTGCTTTTGAGCATCTTCTACTTTTGATTGCTTTTCTTTACTTTGGGGACATTCGCTTAAAATGTCCTGACTTCTTGCATTAAATAGTATATAATTTATTCTTTTTGGTTCAATTTACTTTTTAGTGTCATTTTGTTGAATCTCATATTTTGATGATGAAATCAATCGATATGTGTTTATGTTTTAATCTACATTTTGAGGATGCAAGATGCTTCGATCAGATAAGACAATTAAAGGAAAAATTCATGTTGTGCCGGAGGAAAACATATCAGGATGATTGAATGCCGGCTAGAGGAAATCTGGCCGACGATCGATATGCCTTCGGGCCGTGGATTCGCATTGGGGCCAAGAAGATTGGATATTGTTTTTGGATATCGAAGTTGCAGAAATAACCCGCTGATTGGGCAATAGGCCGCAAGAGAGGATGATGCGCCAAAGAATCGGACGGCCGTCGAGGTACCAATGACATGTCAACAACTGATTAATGTTAGTATTAATTGTCTAGATCGAAGTGTGTTTTACATATATAGGATTAACACGATAGTAAGGCATGAAGCAAAACAAGTCCTGGAGTCAAGGATGTGACTTTGTTGGTAGTTCGAGAGTTCGTCGAAGTCCCACGTTCGTCGAAGTTTTATTGCCAACCGGCCAAGAAGTCTTAGAGTTTGCCAGAAAACTCATCTAACTCACTAAGAAGATCACATGAAGTCCAGGAGCTTGTCGGGAGTCCACGAAACATTGCCAAGAGATCGCAAGTTCGCCGAAGATCAACGGAAGCTCATCGGAAGAATAGACATTGGGACTTCTTTTAGTTTAGCAAATGTCTTAGGATTTCATAGTTAGAATGAAATTAAACTTGATTTTGGGCCAACCCATTTAGGGGCCAGCTATGTTCATGTAAGGACTATGTTGGGCCCAATAAGAGGCCCAAATAGTGCCCCAAGAAGTCTCACCATCGTGGCACAATCTTTGAGACTACGTCGAGTGGTGGTTCCGCTAGTCATGGGTTGTATCGCCTCTAGCAGGGTGCCCGGGCAGTGGTACCACCAATCTTAGCCATGGTACCACCCAGCATTGCCCCAAGCGGTGGTACCACCGCACTTGGGCTGTGGTACGTAAATAGTGTCATGGGTCGGATCGACACTAGGCGATGGTCTGCCCGCCTGAGGAACCTGAAAAGTTTTAGGCTCCATGTTTGAATCAACTTGAAGCCTAAAATAACCTCCATCTCTGGTTAAAGCACACAAGTAGAGTCTAAAAGCAAAGAACGGGCTTTAATTCATTTTAGAAATTCTCCTCTAAGTCTAAGTGTTAGAATTCTATTTAAGAAAGGAGAGTGAGTGCTTGTAAGGGTTTATTTCCTAAACCCAGTAAAAAGGAGAAAAGGGTGTAAAGGTGATTGGTCTTAAGCCTATTAAAGGAAGGCCTCTAGTAGACACCAATGACCTCGTCGGAGGAGGAAGCCTAAAGTGGATGTAAGTCAACTAAATCACTTAAACTGCTTATGTTCTCTTAGTTTGCATTTTGTCTATGCCATTTATATACTGCAAACTATTTACTTAGTCACTACGCCCATATGCTTCTGTTATTAAGCATCCAAAATCGGGTTTTCGTTGAAATCAGTTTTTTATCATAATGAGAAGTTTTAAACCGACGTTATTTTACCATACACTAATTCACCTCCCCTTAGTGCCGAATTTTGATCCTAACAATTGGTATCAATGCCTCGTTTTTCATATTTGGTTTAACACCCAAATAGAAATGACTCTTTTCAGCTTTCATGAGGGTCACTTCTCTCATTTGTCCTCCCCCTTTCAATGGAACGAACTATAATTATTGAAAACTCGAATGAGAGTTTTCTTTGCATTCTGATTTAAATTTATGAAATATTGTTGAAATGGTTTTTGAATGTCTTCTCTTCCTCATGAACCATTGGAATGATTTGGAGAAGAAAACGTTTTACTAAATGCAAAAGGCTATGAATGCCTTATTTTGTGCCTTTAGACAAAATGAGTTTAATTGGGTTTCTACTTACAAAATGGTTTTCTTTAGATTTGACACATTAGAAGTCACACACTAAGCAATAAGTAGAGTAAAAGATTCAAAAGATCAATCTTTTAATATATGATTTTGAACTTTTTTATATAAAACCAAGCTTAGACTATTGGAGACATGTACACCTATTTTATTTAATGTTGTCAATAGTCTAAAAAAGGATTTGGTAAAAGCTTTTTCCGAATTTTGAACTTGTTAACAAGATTTTAAGATATCTTTCTAAAAATTGGAATTCGAAAAGTAACAACAATATAAGAAACAAAAAGATTTAAATATTTTTTTCACTTGAAGAACTAATAGGGTCTTTGATTTCTATGAAAATGACAAATGTGGCACTTTGACGAACATGAGAACCACCTTCCAAAGAACAGGAAGGATTTGGGATATAGAACAATTGAAGACCACTCAAGCATAAACTCTAGTGGATGGTGAACTTGAACCCCACATAAATAAATTTTAAAAAAGTTAATAAAACAAAAATTAAAGAATAAAAAAAATAATGCAACTACTTACTTTGAACGCTTTGGATATCTATAAATTAAAACCAAAGAAGCTTTAGATATCTATAAGAATCATTCAAAATTATGTTCAATGAAACCTTGGTTGATGTTGTAATGAAAATATTAAATATTTTGAAACCATGTTTTGATGTCATAATGATCATGCTTAATAAATTTTGGAAATTATGCATGATAATTTTTCAAAATAATTTTATGGTTTATTGATATTGATAGTTTTTTATGATGAAATTTATTTTTTAATCCTAAACGATTGACGATATATATTTTTATTTGGCATAAATGAAAAAGACATGCTTGAATGAAATAAAATCATATGAATTGAAATAACTAAAAAGAGGGAAAATATTTTTCTTGAAAATTATTTTTTCTCTATCTTATTGATTTTGATGAATCCATTTGTATTATTTTTATGAATCTCTTGCACTTTGAAAAATGATTTTGATGATTTAAATTTGAATAAATTTTTATTCAGTCTTGATCTTGATTCCTTGATATTTATAAATTAAGATTTATTATGAATTAAGATTTTTCATTAATCGTTCTCCTGCAATGATTCTTCTTGGTATTTTTATTTAAGAGGAGATTTAATATATGAATCATGTCTTTTGATATTTACATGATCTTATCTCTCATGATATGATTTTTATATACAATTCCTTGTATTCATCAAGTAATATCTCATCACCAAGTTATTCTTGATATTCTTCATGTGAGGATATGAATGCATGCAATACTTATGCTTTTTATTATAATGATGTATGTGATTTATTCCATATAATGTGTATCATGAATGCTCTAAATGATGAATGTTTGGTATCATGATCAAAATATTGATAAATGCTTAAAAATTTTAATGTTTTAGTATCATATATTATATGTCTCATAATGATGATTGATTTATATTTTGGTATTGTGCATGAAAATGAAATGTAAAGTTTTAAAATTATGCATGTTGTAAATTGAAATTATAATGATGCACAAACATATTGAAATAAGGTTGATACTTAACCCTTGTCATGATTTGAAGATTGTAGTAAAGGGAAATGAATTATACTATTGTATTGTTATTCCCTTCATTTGACAATGACATAGGGGAGCAAATTTCGCTAGCTTGCTAGCTAGTTTGCATACTTCAAGAAGAAAGCAAAAATTGCACTTCTCAAAAGAGAAGAAAGAACTTGCTTTTGAACATCTCAAATTATTAGCTTTATATTGTAAAATAATGTAACATTTTGTTAGCTTTATGTTATTGCAAAGGGAAGCAAATATTTGTTAGCTCACAAATTGCAAGGAAAAAAAAAACCTTATAGGAAGCAAAAGTTGCTAGCTTATTCAAAAGTGACGATGCAATACTTATGAAATTATTATTTAATGTATTGCATATCATGTATGAGAATCATGATTAAAATTGCATTGACTTGAATTAAATTCAAGATTTATCTCAATTATGACATAATGAAATAAGAATGACACTTTTATTCTTGTCATAATTTGAAAATTGATGAATTGCACCATTGTTTTGTTTTTCCTTTTTGCCAATGACAAAGGGGAGAAAAGAATTTCTAGCGTACACATCATGAAAAGAGGCAAACTTGTTAGCTTGCACAAGTCAAGAAGATGTAAAAAATGTTAGTTTGCTCATCTCAAAAGAGAAGCAAAGATTGTTAACTTGTATATTTCAAGAAGCAAAAGTTGCCTTCTTGAACATCTTAAATATAGCTAGCTTACATGATGTAAAACTCAAAATATTTTGCTAGATTACATTATGATTAAACTTGATATTTATTATGCAACGATTTGAAACTGTTATGTCTAAACACTTGAGAATTGAACTTCCTTTTTTGATGATGATAAAAAGGGAGAAGTATATTGATGTTATGTATGATTTTATCCCTGACATATTGCTTGGATTGTTGAATCCAAGAGTTCAACCTAAATATGCCATATTGATAGGGGGAGTTTGTTTAAACTCCGGGAGTTTAAGCACTCAAGTCATCGACATTGTCATCATCAAAAAGGGGAGAGATTGTTGAATCTCCGTCATCGATGTGTCTATGTTTTTAATCTATGCTTTGAGTGATGGTAGGATGCTTCGACCAGGATGAGACAATTAAAGAGAAAAAAATCATGTTGTGCCGGAGGAAAAATATGATAGAAGATTGGACGTCGGGCTGGAGGAAATCGATCGATGTATCGACAAGGCTTCGGGCCATGGATTCGCATCGGGCCAAGAAGAGTGGATATTGTACTAAGGATATCAAGTTGGGGAGTCAACTGGTAGATTGGGTAATAGGCCAAGAGAGGATGATCTTCAAGAATCGCACGGGCGTTGAGGGACAAAATGACATGCTTAGGAAACTTTGATTAATGCTTAGTATTAATTGTCTAGATCAAGTATGTTTTACATTTTCGGGATTAACTATGATAGCAAAGGCATGAAGTAAAATGAAGTCTTGGAGTCAAGGACGACTTTGTTGGGAGTTCGAGAGTTCGCCAAAGTCCGGGACGCTCATTTGGAAGTTCTGTTAGAACTAACCGAAGTCTCTTGAGCTTGCCAGAGAAGCTCATCTGACTCACTAAGAAGATTGTCATGAAGTCTAGGAGCTTGCCGAGTCCCACGTAACATTGCCAAGAGATCACGGAAGTTCTCGGAAGATCATCGAAGCTTCGCCGGAAGAATAGACATAGGGACTTGTTTAGCTTAGCAAATGTCTTAGGATTTCAGAAGTTAGCGCGTAATTGGAAGCTTGAATTTGGGCAAACCCAATTAGGGGCCGGTTAGGCTTATATAGGACTGTGTTGGGCCCCGATAAGAGGACCAAAAAAGTTTAAGAAGTCTCACCATCGGGTACAAAATTGAGGCTGTGGTCAGGTGGTACCGGGCATAGTTTGGGCGGTTGTACCCACTCCTAGTAGGGTGCCGGTGGTGTGTGCGGTCACGGTAGTGGTACCACCCAACACTATCATGATGTGGTGGTACCCATGGGACCTGGCGGTAGTACTACCAAAGACAATGTCGGATCGACACTGGCCTTTGGTACCTTAGCAGCAATGGTACCATTCCATTCCCCTTGGAACCCGATGGGAAAGTTTTAGCTCCAAGTTTGGAATCAGCTTGGAGCCTATAAATGCCCTCTCTCATCACTGGTTAAAGCACATGGCATATGAGAGTCTAAAATCAAAGAAACGCCATGCAATCTCTTTGAAATTCCCTCCTCAAAGTCTAAGTGTTAGAATTCTGTTTAAGAAAGGAGAGTGAGTGTTTGTGGGTTATCTCCTAAACTTTGTAAAAGGAGAAGAGGGGTGTAAAAGGTGATTGGCCTTAGCCTATTGAAGGAAGGCCTCTAGTGGATGCCGGTGACTCGTTGGAGGGAGAAGCGAAAGTGGATGTAGGTCCTTGACCGAATCACTCTAAAATTGCTTTTGTTGTCTGGTTTGCATTTTATTCTTACTATTTACATACTACAAACTACTTTACTGTCACTATGCTTCCATAGGCTTCAAGTTATTAAGCTTCCGAAATCAGTTTTTGTCAAATGTAGTTTTATCGTGTAAAAGTTTTTTAAACGATGTTATTTTACCATCCACTAATTCACCCCCCCTCTTGGTGCGACTCTTGATCCTAACAATTTTAGATTCATTTTTTTTTATGAATTTTTTGAACTTTTGTTTTCTCAGTGCCAAAATCATCATCATAGTCCTCATCACTTGGATTTTCTTTTCAAGTGGTTTTCAGTGGGTTCTTAGTGTCATATCCTTCTTATTATGTGGAAGATTATTCTCAAGCTCTTCATGGGCATTACAAATCTATTTAAATGGGTTATCAAAGACCCAATAAGTTCTTGAGTGGGAAAGTTATTCAAGTCCTTGGCTTCTTGAATTGTCGTTACTTTAGGATCCCAACTCTTTGGGAGGGTTCTTAATATTTTATTAACAAATTCTAAATTAGGGAAAATTCTTTTTTACCAAGTCCTTTTAAACCATTGATAACATTCTAACCGGATGTATATGTAAATGGACTCACTTGGTTTCATCTAAAATAACTCATAAGTATATAAAAGATTAATTTTGGACTACTTTATTCTACTAATAGTGCCTCTTGAGTGATTTTGAGTATATACCAAATATTAAAAAGTGTTTTCACAAACAGAATTGATTGAACTTGTTTTTACCTAAAAGCATAAAACAAGACATTCAAAGCCTTGACATTTAAAGTGAAAGTCTTCTTCTCTAACTCATTCCAATTGTTTATTAGAAGAGAAGACTTTTGAAAGTCATTTTCCAACTCAAAATCCATAGAAATTAGAAAAAATCCCTCATTCTTGTCTTCCAATAGGAGTAATCTATCCCATTGAACATGAGTGGATTTTGTACTTGAGTGACCTTCTTGTTACTAGCAAATGCCATCTCTCTTGGGTTTGAAACCAAAATGAGAGGGCATTACTTTGATACTAATTGTTAGGATCAAGAGCAACACTAAGAGGGAGGGGGGGGGGGGGGGGGTGAATTACTACAGTGAAAAATTATGTCAATTAAAAAATCTTCATAATGATAAAATTGATTCCAATGAAAACCATTTCATTTTCTTGAATGAGTAGAGAAGAGGGATTGAATAGTTTGTAATGAAGTAAAGTTGAATGCAGTAAAAGAGATTAAGCAATGAGAATGAACATACAAAATTTATAGTAGTTCGTCATTGTGACCTACATTCACTTTCGATTCCTCCTCCGTTGAGGTCATCGGTGTCCTCTCTAATGGTCTTCCTTCAATAGGCGAAGATCAATCACCTCTTTACAGTGCTTTCTCTTTTCATGAGTTTAGGAGATAACCCCCACAAGCCTCACACCTCTTCTTGGATGATTACAAAGCTAAAGAGAGGGAGGAGGAGGACTCTTTTCACTTTTACAACACTTTTAACACCCAAACACTTAGAGTTTTTTTTCACACTTTGATTGCATGTTGTTACCCTTTAATGTAGAAAAGGGTGGGGTATTTAAGGACCCAATGGCTTCAAAATTGAGCAAAAAGTGTCTCATCTCAGATTTCGGGGTTCTAACAATACCATCGCTAGTACTAGGCGCGACATCACCGACACTCGACATTGGGTGGTACCACCATCTAGTCCGGTGGTACCAATTTAGTTTGACAAAGTCTCCGGATATGAGCTCTAGGGCGGTACCACACCACTTGATAGGGCGGTACCACCATTTGGAAGTTAATAACTATCGGCGGTACCACCGCCCTGCAACCACTTTTGGAGACCATTTCTATGTGGTTCCACCACCTCAGTCTAGCAGGCCACCGCTGAACAGGTCAAAAGCTTCCCCAGTTGGGCCTTTGAGTCCAGCCTTCCAAACCAGTCCAATTACGGGCCCACTTAGCCCCTAACCGAAAGTTAGTGGGATTAACTCTAAAAAAAATCCCCAATTACATGCTAACTAAGATTCTTAATGCATACACTAAGCAAATCAAGTCCCAAGGTTAGTCTAGGATTCTTCCAAATAACATCCAACGATCTCGACAACAATGTTCTAGTAGACTCACAGCAAACTCCTAGACTTCATGATGATCTTCTTGGCGAGTTCGATGAGCTCCTTTGGCAAGCTCCCTAGACTTCTCGGTCAATTTCAGTAGAACTTCCGGACAAACGTTAGGACTTCCGACAAACTTTCAAACTCCAACAAAATCTTAATCTTGACTCTTTACACTTTATTTTGCTTTTATGCCTTGATTGCTATCATAGTTAATCTAGCACACTTTTCTCAATATATATATTTGATCAAATAATTTACCAATTGATTTCATTATCAAAATCTAAGATTTAACAGATCTTGCCTCTTATTATTGGTAATATATATAGTTCTCATGGCACCTAGAAGATCCTCAAGGCATAAAGGGAAGAGGAGATTAGATGAAACCTTTGTCTCTATATTATTTGACTCATATGATCATGCCCTAAAATTTTTAACTTTTGAGTCTAGAAATGTGCATAAGGAAAAATAAGTAGATCTAGAAGAGATGAGTGGTTTCGAAACAATTCAATGGTTTGCTAACTTAGATGTTCTTCCAATTCTTCAAATTAGTGAACCTATCTATCCTAGACTTGTTCGATTGTTTTACAATAACTAGCATGTAGATGAATATGATAGAGTTTTCACATATCTTTTGGGCATCATATACCCATTAATGGATATCATAATTTGCAATCTTTTGGGGCATCATAGTAATGAAACCATGTTTGAACCATATTACCAAGGAGATCCCTGATCCTCCCAAGATTCTGGAGCTGCAACCGAACCACCTATACATAGGGGAAGTCAATCTCCTCTTACTAGTCCCTTTGAGGTAGCACCTTCAATAGCTCCCGCACTCTCCTCATCCACTGATTCCATAGCAACTCGATTGGATCAAATTGAACTTCGTTAGGATCAATTTTTAACTGAGATATAACACATTCATGCTCAGTTTGATACTCTATTTAGGTATTTTGGATTACCATCACCGAAGTAGCTTATATATTTCTTTTTTTATGCCCCATGACAAAGGGGAGAAGTCAATAGCTTTCTTGATGTGTTCCTTAGGCACTTTGATGTTATAAGTACTTTGTAATGTTTTGGCACTCCTTGTTTTTTTGCACTCATTGATATTATGCGGCACTTCCTAATGATATTATGTTAATGCAAATGAAGTGTAAAATGATGAACGCTTTAGTAGTATGTATGTTATGCCTAAAGTGATGATGATCCATTTTTGATATCATGCATGAAGTAACAATGAATTGTAATGTTTTCAAATTGTGTATGTTACATTTTTATAATTTGAAACTATAAGGATGCACAATGTATAAAATTTTAATATGATATATTGCATTTGATCACTATGATCGAATTGTTTCACTTGAATTCAAAGGTTATGATTTCTTTTGAATTCAAGTTTACCTTTTCTCAATATGACATATAGATAGGGGAGTTAAGGTTAATTCCGCCATCAATTGGTTATCATTATCAAAAAAGAGGGAGATTGTTGAATCTCAGATTTTGATGATAAAATCTATTGGTAAATTAATGATCTAATCCATGTATTGAGATGAATGATGCAGGACTAACTACGATCGTGAAAATGCAAAAATTAAAGAAAGAACCGAATATTGGGATAGAGTTAAAGATCAAGCATCAAGCCGAATGAATCGGGGATACATTGAAGGTTCGGATGATGCATTGAAGCTCATTGGGAGTTCGCTAAAAGCAAACCGAAGATCAATGGAAGATCACCGAAAGTCTCACTAGGATTTCGATGAACAATTGACACACTAGACAACTAGGGATTGCTTGCATTATAATTGTTTAGCCTTAATTATCATAGTTAGGGTTTTATTTAAAGTTAGTTTTAGAAGAAATCTTACTAACTCAATTAGGGGCCAACTAGGCCCTAAATAGGACTGAATTGAGCCTGTTGTTTGGCCCATTTAGTGTTCCTTAGCTGGCCAAGGCGGTGGCACCACTAGGGTCTGGCATGGCACCACTTGAGGCTTAGCCTCCCAAGAATTCTGGGTGGTGGTACTGCCCAGACTAGGCGGTGGAACTATCATCAACAAGTTAATGCTGCTAAGTAGTGGTACCATCCTGTCAATGTCGATTATGTACTCCTCATTGCAAAGCCCGCTCTTCGAGGCTTTGTCAAGTAGCCATACCACTCGTACTGGTGATGGTACCACCCAAAGGTCGGCCTAAAAAGCGGTGGTACCATCTAATAATGGCGTGGTACCGCTAGTACCTAGAAACCAAGGATAAGACACTTTTGGCATCATTTTTTAAAACCATTGAGGCCTATAGAATACCCCACTCTTTCCTATATGAAATGGCAAGAAAGTGCGAACAAAAGTCTTAAGATTTTGGGTTGTAAAAGTGTCAAAAAAAGTGTTAAAAGTCCTCCTCCTCCTTCTTTAGATTTGTGATCATTCTAAGAGGTGTGAGGCTTGTAAAGGTTTTCTCCTAAACCTATGAAAAGGAGAAAAGAGTTATAAGAGGGTAGTTAGTCTTCTATTGAAGAAAGATCGTTAATGGATGTCAGTGGCCTCATCGTAGGAGGAATCGAGAATGGATGTAGGTCACAATGATCAAACCACTATAAAATCCGATTTGCACTTTCTTTCTATATTTCATTGCTATTATATTTTGAATTAATTGCTTAGTTCACTTACTCTAAATCAATCATGCTTTATTATCGTTTTCAAAATGATGATTTTTTTTAAACTGATATTTTTATCGAAAGTACTACCTCACCCCCTCCCCCCTCTCTCTTAGTGTTGACTTGATACTAACAGTCGAAAGAAAGTGTTGACTTGATCCTAACAGTCGAAAGAAAATTATTTTGATTGAAGATGCTTTAAGTTAAATGATGGAATGATGTCATGATGATTTAAAGTAATGATGATTTTTATGATTTATGGTTTATTGATTTTGATGATTTTTGTGACGAAACTTATTTTTCAATGATGTATGGTTTTGACATAAAAAACTTGGGCATGCTTATATGAAATCAACTACATAAATTGAAATAAAAAAGGATAAATGTCTTTTTCTTAAAAATTTCTCAATCTTTATCTTATTGAGTTTTCGAAAAGAGATTGATGAATCCATTTGTATCATTTTTTTAATCTCTTGAACTATGAAAATGATTTTGATAATTTAATGATTTGAGTTTGAATGAGTTTTATTCAAATCATAATCTTGATGATTGAAGATTTCGTATGCATGAATCAAGATATTTTACCATTTGATCTCCTATATTTCTTTTTACTATTTACTAAAGAGAAGTTTTATCTAAATCATAATCTTGAATTTTGAATTATGACTTAAGTTTTTTTTCTTTATATGAATCAAGATCTCTTACTCTTTATTCTCATATGATTCTTTCATTTTATTAAGGTGAATATTTATCCAAATGAATCATGAATTTTCTCATCTTCTCGAATTCATAACTTAAAATTTTTTTTTTTTTAAGATCTTTACTCTTTGATCTCCTAAGATTTTTTTTGTTATTTACAAAAAAATGATTTATCAAAAATGACACATGGTTTTGATATTCATGATCTTTCATTTTTATGATTGAAATATTGATGTAAATTTATCTTTATTATTTATCTTTGTCATGATTTAAAAATTAATGTAAAGGAAAAAGAATTACAACACTATATTCTTCCCTTCTTTTGTCATTAACAAAGGGGAGAAAGCATTACTAGTTTGCACATTTCAAGGAAAAAACTTGCTAGCTTGCATTACTGCAAAGAAAAGCAAAATTGCTAAGCTTGTACATCTCAAGAGAAGCAAAGAATTGCTAGTTTGCACATCTCAAAAGAAAAGCAAGAATTGCTAACTTGCACATCTTAAGAGAAGTAAAATTGCTAAACTTACACATCTCTAAAAGTTTCTAACTTGCATGCTCTAAAAATGATGTAAAACTTGTTAATTTACTATCTTGCATTATTTTCAAAAACTTGCTAGTTACATTTTTCCCTTTTGTTGATGATAAAGAGGAGAAGTTATGATAATTTAAGATTTGAATCATGTATTTTGATACCATGATGATTTAAAATATTATGATTTGGAATGGTGCATACAATACTCAAGATTTATGATGCATGCAATACTTCAAGATTTTATGATGATGCATACAATAGAAGTTATGATCATGCATGGTAGGATATAGTGTATTTTGATATTTTGATACTATGATGATTTGGAATGATACATGCAATACTCATGATTTTATGATGCATGCAATGATATGAAGTTAACGGGTTATCATTTTTCTGAAATGATACCTTATTTTAATATGACATATTAATAGGAGGAGTTTAGTTTAAACTTCGTCATCAATTGGTTGTCATCATAAAAAAATAGGAGATTGTTGAATCTCAGATTTTGAAGATGAAATCAATTGATGAAGTTAAGATCTAATATACGTTTGAGTGATGAAGGATTAACCTTGATCAAGGAAAAATAATTCAATTAAAGTAGGAAGAATCGGATGTTGGCCTGTGAGTGGAACATGTCAAAAAGATGGACATCGAGTTGGAGGAATGGTTGATATACTAGAAGGACTCCATGCAGAAGTTCGATATCGAGCTAAAAGATTGAACTTTGTGCCAAGGAGATTGGAAGTCGTGGGAGTTAATATGCCAATTGGGCAATACATTGGAATGAGAGGATGATGCATCGAAGGATCAGACGAAGCGCCAAATGAATCAGTGACAAGTCGGATAACATAGGGTTCATACTTGTAATTGTATATCTATTAGGATCAAGAATGACACTAAGAGGGGGTGAATTAGTATAGTGGATAAAAATGATAAAATTTAATCACTTTGAAAACATCATCTGATGAAACTCTTAGTTTGATGAAAATCATATTGAAATATCATTTGACTTGAATAAAGTTTGTAAGTGAGTAGAGAAGAGGGATTTAATAGTTTATAATAAAGTAAAGTGGAATGCAACAAAAAGTAAAGTACGCACCAAGAAAAAAGAACATGCTAATTTTATAGTGGTTCTATTGTCCTGACTTACGCCCACCTCGATTCCTCCTCCGGCCGGGTTAACATATCCACTAATGGTCTTCCTTCAATAGTCAAATACCAACCACCTCTTTATAGTGCTTTTATCCTTTTCACCCAGTTTAGGAGATAACCTTACAGCCCTCACACACTTTTTTTTAGATGATTGTAAACTAAAGAGAGAGAGGAGGATTACTTTTACACTTTACAACATTTTTTACACCCCCAACACTTAAAGATTTTTTTTTCACTTTGATTGCCTTTCATGCATAAAAGGGTGGGATATTTATAGGCCCCAATGGCTTCAAAAATTTTGGAGCCAAAATGTCTTATCCTTGGTTTCTCCAAGGTACTAGCAATACCATCGTTTGTGTTGGCGGTACCACTACCCAATTTAATATTTCATTGGGCGATACCACCACCTAGTCTGGCGGTACTACCACTTGACAAAGCTTTGAGACTAGGTTTTTAGTGGTACCACACTGTCAGATAGGGATGGTAGCAATCGCTAGCGTATTAACTATCGGGTATACCACCTCCCAAATTGGGTGGTACCACCGCCTTTTCTTGTGATTAAGTTCTAGGTGGTTTCAGACTGCCCTAGTTTGGCAGTGCCACCACCAAGAGGGTTTAGCAGCCTAGTTGGACCTTTAATCCAACCCAAACTAGTCTAATTACATGCCTACTTGGCCATTAATAGTTTAATGGGATTACCTCCCAAATCTAAGCCTAATTATGTGCTAACTATGATTTTTTTTAAGGCATACACTAAACAAACAAGTTTGGTAATTTAGGTTTCTTTTCCGTGAGCTTCTCTTCTAGTGGACTTTCGATGATCTCTTGGTAATCTTCCAATGGACTCCCAACAAAGCTCCTGGACTTCATGATTATTTTTTTGGCGAAGTTCCTTGGGAGGCTTCTTCTTTGCCAATTCACCTGACCACTTCCCAAGAACCCTCCTGGACTCTCGATGAACTCAAACTCCCAAAGAATTCTCGATCTTGACTTTGGTACTTTGTTTTACTTTATTCCTTCATCGCTATCGAAGTTAATCCTGCATACTTTTCTCAACATATAGATTGGATCAAACAATTTATCAATTGATTTCATCATCAAAAATGAGATTCAACTATCTTCCTCTTTTGATGATGACAATTAATTGATGATGAAGTTAAGCTTAACTCCCTATCTATATGCCATACTTGAGAAAGACACACTCTTGAATTCAAGGCATTTTTGAATTCAAGCATTAAATCATAAGTTATATGCATTTAAACCTATTGACATGTATATCATGATTTATCATTTCAAATATGATACCACGATTTATCTGTAAAAAAATTATGTCAAGGCATGACATCCATCATTGTCGAATATCGAATGATAGAACAATCATCATTTTCAAAGTATGATACCAATTTCAAATATGAAATTTAAAAGATTCAAATTTCAAGTTTGATAAAAGATGACCCATCAATCAAGGCATGATACCAATAGTAAATAGTGTTGAATCTCAGATTTTTGATGATAAAGGAATTGAAATTGTTGAGATCTAATCTATATGTTGAGAAAAGTATGCAGGATTAACTTCGATAATAGTAAGACATAAAGCATGGTGTTGAGTCGAAGTCAAGATCAGATCTCATTGGGAGTTTGAGAGTTTGTCCAAGTCCTAGACGCTTGTCGGAAAGTTTTGCCGGAACCAACCGAGAAGTCTAAGAGCTTTCACAAAGAAGTTCATGGCTAACTTGCTAAAGAAGATTGTCGTAAAGTTCGTAGAGCTTGCTAGAGTCCGCCATGAGCATTCTTAGAAGTTCTTGGGATGTTCACCCAGAAGATACAAATCAAAAGCTACGTAGGAAGAGCAATTGATGCGCTTAGAATAAGAAGTGCAATAAACATATCTTAAATTATTATAGTTAGAGCATAAAATTAAGTTAGGATTGGGAGGCAATCACTAGCAATTAGGGGCCAAACAGGCCCTCAGCGAGGGGCTGGTGGGCCAAGTGGGCACCCAATTCAACCACAAAATTCTTAATAGCAGTGGCACCCATGGGGCGATGGTGGCATCAGCTGAAAAATGGTACCCTAGGAAATCTGGTGAGAACTACTTGTGATTATTGCTACAGTAAATGTACTACGTAGTGTGCTACTTGATGGTTACCACCCACATCTCAAACTGTTAAGCGGTGGTAAAATCGGACTCGATCTCCAACTATGTTAAGCAGTGTGTATTGCTAGAAACTCAATCTCCTAACTTTGTTAAGCGGTGGTACCTTAATAATATTAATTGGAACTATCGAGTCCTAAAATCCCGAGGATTGGACACTTTTGGCTTCGTTTTTTTAAGTCATTGGGGGCCTATAAAACCCCGCCTTTTGCATGAAAAGACTTAGCAGCTTATTAGATAATCTTGGTTGTTGAAATTAAAAGTGTGTTATGAAGCAAGTTCTTTGACTCATCCCTTCTAGTTTTGATTATTCAAGAGTGGTGTTGTTTGAAATCATGGGAAGACATCTTGTGGAAGAACAAAATCAAAAAATCGATTCCCAAAAAAGATGTTGATCAATTAGATGCGAGAAGATTGAATGTAAAATCCATACAAAACACAAAAGCTGGCATTATAGGGTTGTGTTACCTAGGGAGTCGTATATCCACTGTTTCCTTGAATCCTTAGGAGAGGGTGAAGGAGGTCAAAAGCGTCCTCCTCTCTAGCGGTGATCCCACAGGGGTTGCGGCGACCCTCCTCAAAACTCCAGGCCTCTTAGGTGGAGAGGGAGAGGGGAAATAGGAAAAGAAGCAAAGACTCTAGCCTATGAGGCTGTGAATCCCTCCTATTTATAGAGATCCCATGTCAAACCCTAATGGGTCCTTCCTAGTGGGTATTGGATGCGCATCCAATAAGACAAGGCTCCGTCCGGATATCTCATATCGAACCTCTACTCATCCCAATGCCTACCATATGTGTGTGACCCTCCTAGGCCCAATATCGGCAGCTGTGAGTCATACATGTCGAACTCCTTCTTTCGGTGAATTATTATCTCTGTAATAATTCCTCATCGACTCATCGACTTCTGGGGACGTACTAGGCCCACTCTGGCAGTAGTCCCCCCGACGATCTGAGGGGAATCCAATCCATTGGACACATGCGTCTCGATTTACCATGTACCTATAGTCCCTCATCCATCTAATATCCCGGAGGCCATATATCGAGCATGGTGTTGTCCGGACCCATCACGGTTTCTACTCGAGTCTCGCTCTAATGGATTCTCTCGGAACTCTTTCTCTCCTCAACCCGAATGACCCTGGCGGGGGATTTGTATGCGAGAGCAAGAACATGGGATATTCCTCTCATGGCCAGAGTGGATGATCCTCTATCGACACTCAATAGCCCTCGTGGAGGTGACTACTACCACTCCCAATGACCGGTTGTACTAGATGCAGGGACGAAACCCTATAAGTGCGGTATCCAAAGTGGAGCACTCATACAGGACATCCTTGGTGTCTCAAGTCTGGGGACGGATACACCACTAGGACTATGGAATCATTTGTCGACAATAGGCATCATCAACCCATCCAGCATTCCGTAAAAGCGGATCAATCGATGAACTCATTCTCCAATGAGCACATCTTTGTATCCCTAGTGTCCCTACACGAAGCAGCTATGAGACCAGGCTGCATCCATCATATGGATGGTATCTGACACACCCATCTATCAGGTTATCCACGATGTCCCTCTCGGTAACCTATGGCCAGGATTATTTAGGATATGTGTTTTAAAGGTGAATCGATCTCATTATGGTGATCTCATCGCGATCGATTCCCCATTACACAAATCAAAGGACATCACAATATATATATGCATTTATGCAATAGTTATAAAGTGATATATGCCAAAATATAATAAACAAAAAATTCTATATCAAGTCACGTTTGCCATCACTCCGTGATTGGCTTCTTTGAACCTATGACTAGCAATCTCCCCACTTGACCTAAAGCCAATCACCTATAAATACGGTCCCATGGACCCACAGGCGCTCAAAGACAAAATGAGACAATGGCTTTGTTAGGTGGATGCACTGTATTATCTTGGGATGGAACTCTTTCCCTTTGCTGCATCTCCCTCGAGTTCGCGATCTCTCGATATAGGTGGAACCTCCTCCAAACATACTTAGATTTCCCTTATTTTACCCTAAATCCCCCAGCGAGTGATTGCCCGGTTGTTTGATGCATACTATGGAGGATGAATCTTAAGCTACGACTCCCAAATCTGCGATGAACTTCTTCACCCGGACTCCCTCCTTTGCTGCATCTAATGCGACAATGTACCTCTATCGTGTGGGATTGACGGTGGTATCTTGCTTTTGGAACTCTTCCACTGCTTTGCTCCTCCATTCATGGTGTACACATACCCTGAATTGACTTGCTATCATCGACATCGGTGAAAACTTGGTCGGTGTAGCCTTCAACTTTAAGGCTATTACCTCCATATACTAGTAAAAGATCCTTAGTCCTTCTCAAATTGCCCAAAGATACACACTTTCTTTTTCGAGTCTCCAAACTTTGGATCCGCTGATACTTTCTGACACTCTTTCGAGCATAAACTATATCGGGCCCTAGTACATAACATGGCATACATGATAGACCCTATTCTTTGAGGCATAAGGTATCATATCCATGTTAAGCCCTTTCTTTCGGTCTTTGGGGACATATTGTTGAAAAGCGATATCCATATGTCTCATCGGTTTTGAGACCTCTCTTGGAATTTTCCATGCCGAACCTTTTGACAATGGTTTCTATGTACCTAGACTGGGACAAGCCAAGCATCCTCTTGGATCTATCTCTATAGATTCTAATCCCAAAGATATAAGATGCTTCCCTAAGTCCTTCATGGAAAGTGTCTAGATAACCAAGCCTTTCTTGTGGATAGCATTCTATGTCATTCCCAATGATGAGGATGTCATCCACATATAACACCAAAAAAGGTGATAAGCTCCCTTACCTTTTTTTGTATACACAAAGGCTCATCTTCATTCTTATAGAAGTCATAAATCTCGATTGCCTCATCAAATCTTATGTTCCAACTTGAGGAAGCTTGCTTTAGTCCATAAATGGATCTAAGCAACCTACTACACCCTTATCTGGGCAGTTCTTGGACACGAATCCCTCGGGTTGCATCTCATATACACCTCCTCCTCCGGGGTTCCGGATTGAGGAATCGGTTTTTTTTCCATACGCGGATCTCATAATCATGTATGTGTTGCAATAGCCAATAAATTCAGATGGATTTTAGCATTGCTATGGGGGAAAAAGTTTAAGTTGTAGTCAACACCTTGCCTTTGGCGATACCCCTTAGCCACTAGCCTTGCTTTATAGGTCTCTACCTTTCCATCTACTCCGATCTTTTTTTTTCTTAAAGATCCACTTGCAACCCGATGGGTACAATACCTTCGGGCATCAACTAGGTTTCAAACCTTATTGGATTACATAGAATCCATCTCGAAATTCATGGCTTCTTTTCCACTTCCGGTCTATACTCATAATAGCCTCCTCGTGGGTGCGGGATCAATATCCTCTACATCCTCTGCTCTAATATGTCCCACATATCTCTCGGGAGGATGGGATACTCTATCAGACCTGCGTAAAGTTGATACTTGTGTATTAGGTACTGAATGATTTCGGTTGTAGAGTGTGGTGCTTGAGCTTGGTTCTCCAACCTCAGCTCAATTCTATCATTCTCCCCACTTGTCTCCGTCAAGAATGTGTTCCTTCTCAAAGGAACACTGCTCTCTTCTTCAAAGACCTTTTGGTCCTCGAGATGATAGAAATAATACCCACAAGTTTCCTTGGGGTATCCCTGAAATTTGCATCGCTCTGTCCTTGATTCTAACTTATGGGGGGTTGTGTCTTCTAACATGGGCAGGGGCAGCCCCAAATCTTAACAACCTTAAGATCAGGCTTCTTCCTTTCCATATCTCATATGGTGTAGACACTACTGACTTAGTTGGAACTCTGTTCAGAAAGGTAAGGCTGCGGTTTCTAGGGCATATCCCAGAATGAGATGGGTAGGTCAGGAAAACTCATCATGGACCGTACCATATCTAATAATGTCTGATTTCTCCTTTTCAGAGACACCATTGAGCTGAGGTGTATAGGAGGTGTCCATTGGGATAATATCCCATGGTCCTTGAGAACTGAGTAAACTCTGTGCTTAAGTATTCACCTCCTCGATCATTCAGAAGAGTTTTGATACTCTTTCGATCACGGTTCTCCACCTCATTCTTATACTCTCTAATTTCTCAAAAGGCCTCGGACTTGTACTTCATTAAGTACACATATCCATACCTTGAGAAATCATCGATAAATGTAATGAAGTAGGAGTAACCTCAATGGCATGAGTTGACATGGGTCCACATACATCACTATGTATGAGTTCCAACAACTCATTGGCTCTCTCTCTCAGTTCTACTAAATGGAGATTTGGTCCAGTTTTCCACAGAATGCAAGGCTCCACAAGTTGCATATGACACATAGTCGAATGGATCTAGATATCCATCATTTAGCAACTTTTGAATCCTTCTTTCATGGATGTGACCTAGCCTACAATACCACGGTATGCCTTTGTTCAACTCATCTGGTTTCCTTTTGGACACATTTACATTCATGATATGTGGAGTTGGTGTCTAACATAAATAAACCATTATGCAATGTTCCTTTCATGATGATCTTATCATCTAATAATATCGAACAACCATTGTTCTCAAAAACAAATTTATATCCACTAACTATTAAACATGAAATGGAATAATGTTTTTTTGATAATAGAAGGAACAAAATAACATGCATCTAATGCAATAAAAGCTCCACTGGGCGGGATGTGGGGCCCCTCGCCAAGACTACTATCTGACAACTTTTGCTCCATTACCCATCTTGAGGGTCCATCTAAGCCTCTCTCTAGTCTCCTAGGCCTTGCGAGAACACGCAGCAATTGCATATATGATAAGCACTACTGGGTATCAATACCCATGTGTTTATCATAAGAGTCCGACAAATGGGTGATCATGAATGTACCTGAAGCTTCATCAAAGCTTTTGTTTAAGCCCTTCGCAAGGTACTCTTTGCAGTTTCTCTTCAATGCCATCTTTACCACAATGGAAGCTTTGGCCTTTGTCCTTTGTTTGGGTCTTTCTTAGCAACCTTTGCTTTTACCTTGTTTGCCCTTGCCTTTTCCCTTCTTAAGGGACCTTTTTTACTTTCCTTTTCTTTTGGTCTCACCGGTGTTAAGAACTGGCTTCTCTTTCTTAATAGTACTCTCTGCCTCCCTCAACATATTGGGAGCTCTGGGAGAATCACCTCAAACTTGTTCATATTAAAATTCATTATGAGCTGTGAAAAATCAGGTAGGGACTAAAAGCCTGATGTCCACACACAAGTTATCCTCTAGGACCATTCCCTAGACACAGCTGAGTTTCTCTATCCACTCAATCATCTTTTAGGACATGGTTCTGAACAGGTGTCCCCCTCAGTCATCCCTAGCGGAAAAAGGCTCTTGGATATCTCATGTCGTTGAGTCCTTCCACGTTCCCTCAAACAATTTTTTGGGACATGTGGAGAATGGATCGGCATCCATCTTTTCATGTTGTCTCTGTAACTCTGAGTCATAGAGCCCAACATATAGCGAGCAAGAGTGGGTCATCAATGTACTTCATGGCGGCGTCTCATCCTCGCTTGCCCCTTCTTTGGTAGGCATCACTTTGTATCAGGGCGTACCGCGATTTCTCCAGCTTGTGAGAACAATTCTCAAGTTCTGGACCAATCCATATAATTTGGACCATAAAGGGTTGACATCAAGTATGCCAAAAAAGGGATTTGGCGACATTTTTAAAAAAAAAAGATGTAAAATGAATAACATACAGATTTTGCAAAAATAAACTATCAAGATATGGACTTCTATCTTAATATGCTCCCACTATTTTACTAAAAGTCACCGACACCCTCAACATTGAAGCGAGTCTCCAGAGACTTCTAGTGGGGATCGGGATCAATCGGCGTCTTAGTGTAACCTCGAGGGACTTCGACCAATCACACTAAGCCTAAAAAGTGGGCAACTCTTGCGATCACAACTCCTTGTGATTCCCGTCTTTGACCTCCGAATCACCATGGCCTCGAGGACTTCGACCAACCATGATGCTCGGTTAAGTCAACACCTTCGTTACAAGATGAGTTTGATTTGATGATATACCCTCGAGGGACTTCGACCAAACATACCATGTCCTCGGTCACGGTGACATCTCTATGTCCTTAAGCAAAGATAGCGAATCGCGATATAAGGTGAGTCTCGAGGGACTTCGACCAACTCAACCTACCGCGGGGAATGGTTCCTACTCCTCATAACGATGGAAGGCCACGTTAGGTCAATCTAATTGCCTCCGTTTACTACCGACTTAATATTATCGAGATGTTTCTATAATTTGGTCTCTAATATGACATGTCACACATATACATATTTAATATATATCTACATAAGCATGCAAATATATATACATATCTAGTATGTGTATAAGCAATCACATCGGATGATCATGGACCCACAACCTAATATGATTAGGCGAGCAGTAGGCCTAATCCTCACATCAAGATCTATATATTACCTTGCGGTGCATCTCCATGCCCTTGTGATCGTCCATCTCGTCCTCGTCGGGTTCCGTTACGACATCTTGATGCATCTCCATGCATCACGATCGTCCAATCTCGTGGTCCTATCGCATCACACGCTCCGTGCCTTCCTCTCATGTGATTACAACTTAATCATAGAAGCGCACGCAGGCCGGCAATAAGCGAAAATATAATGGAGGTTATGAACCTCAATAATAATAATCATCCTACACACATCACGGTCCATGATCATCCGTCCACATCACCACATCACACATGTATAAATAATCATCATCATGTTGGGACTACTAGATAATAATAAAAAAATAATCAACTAAACCTTTTAATTAATTAATATTTTTCCCAAAAATCAGGGGACTTGTAGGAAATTTTTCAATTCCTAAAGATTATTTTCATAATTTGAACAAAAGACGAAAACTGAATTTCTCAAATTCACAAGGGCAAAACTGTGCTGCTTTATGCGCCGCCACCTGTGGTGGCATCAGCAGTGACGATGCCCTGCGCACAACGGTGGCTATAACCCGTAGAGGCGGCTTGCATTGCGGAGTGGCGCCCGGTATTGCTTCCATGGTGATTCGCCGCCAGCGGCGGTATCGGTGTTTACCTGGCTAGCGGCCGCCCACTGGGAGTTTTGCCTAGTGGAGACGCGTACGAGTCCGCCGCTTTGTAATTCTAATCATTGTCTATAAAAGTGTTTTTTGGTATGTTTCTTGTGGATCCAGGCCGGAGCCCTTTTCTAGTCCATTCTCTCTTTTTGTGGGAAACATAAAACCAAGGGGGATTTGGATGCGTGAGAATTTTCGATGCATGTGGACCATTTTACCCTTTGTTTGTGCAGGCTGTTGGGCTTGTAAAGTCGTTTGTAATTTGCATTGTCTATATAAAGTGTTTTAGGAATGTTTGCTTGTGGATCCCGGTGAAGGCCTTTCGGGCTCCTTTGTCCATTCCATTCCATTCCATTCCATCCATTCCGTCCTGTCCATCCTCCATTCCGTCCATCCACTCCATCCATCCATCCATCCATTCCATTCCATTCCTTCCTTCCTTTCCTGTCCATCCATTTGTCCATTCCTTCCGTCCATCCTGTTCATGCCTCTTGGGAGGGTGAAGGAGGTCAAGCATCCTCCTCTCTAGCGGTGATCCACCCATCCGTCAGCGGGGTTTGGGACCCTCCTCCAAACTCCCGGGCCCTTTGAGGTGGAGGGAGAGAGAGAGGAGAATAGGAAAAGGCAAAACAAAAGACTCTAGCCTATGGCTGTGAATCCCTCCCATTTATAGAGATCCGTGTCAAACCCTAATGGGTCCTTCCTAGTGGGTATTGGATCTGCATCCAATAAGACAAAGGGCTCAGGTGATATCTCATATCAAACCTCTACTCATCCTTGATACCTACCATATGTGTGACCCTCTGGGCCCCAATATCAGGTTGGTGAGTCATACTGTCGAGAACTCCTTCTAACTTCGTGAATTATTATCTGCATGTAATAATTCACTTTCGACTCATCATTCTGAGGGCTTGCTAGGCCACCACTTAGTCCCCCAAGCGATCTGGGGGAATCGATCCATTGGACTTATGTCTCCCTCGATTACCATGTACCTATAGTCCCTCATCCATCTAATATCCCGAGAGAGGCCGTATATCGAGCATGGTGTTGTTGGGACCCATACGGTTTCTACTTTCAGTCTTTATCTAATCAGATTCTCTGGAGAACTCTTTCTCTCTCCCCGAATGACCACGGCGAGGATTTGTTTGAAAAGAACACATGGGATATTCCTCTCATGGCCAGAAATGGATGATCCTCTGTCGACACTCAATAGCCCTGTAGGTCGACTACCACTCCCAATGACCCGGTTGTACTAGATGCGGACATACCAAACCTATAAGTGCGGTATCAAAAAGTGGAGCACTCATACGAAGGACATCCTTGGTGTCTCAGTCTAGGACCGAATACACCACTAGGACTTCTGAATGGCTGTTGTCGACAATAAGGCATCATCAACCATCCATCATTCGTAAAGCGGATCAATGGATGAACTCATTCTCCAATGAGCACATGTATATCCCCTAGTGTCCCTACACGAGCGACTATGAGACCAATTTGCATCCATCATATGGGCGGTATACATGCACACACCGATCTATCCGTTATCACGATGTCCCTCTCGGTAACCTATGGCCACTGGATTATTTAGGATATGTGTTTAAAGGTGAATCGATCTCATTATGGTGATCTCATCATGATCCGATTCCCATTACTGCAAATCGAGGACATCACAATATATATGCATTTATGCAATAGTTATAAAAAGATATCGTAAAATATAATAAGCAAAAAGATTCTATATCAAGTCACCGTGCCATGAAAGGAGAAAGGGCTGTAAAAAGGTGGTTGGTCTTTTACCTATTGAAGGAAGGCCTTTAGTGGATGCTAGAGACCTCGGAGGAGAATCCCGAAAGTGGATGTAGGTCATTGATCGAACTACTCTAAATCCTGGTTTGCTTTTCATTTGGAGTAATTTACATTACTACAAATCTCCTTAATCCTCTCTTGCACTTTACAAAAGCTTTCAAGTTCATAATCCCTCAAAACAGTTGAATAAAACCATTTTAGATAGAATCGGAGTTTTAATCAAAACAAATATTTTTCTAAAATCGTAAAAGTTTTCCACTATACTAATTCATCCCCCTCTTATTGCCATCTTGAGCCTAACAATTGATATCAAAGCAAGATTCACTCTCATTTAGTTTTTAAACCCAAGAGAATGGCATTTCTTAGGCAACCTAAAGAACCATTCAATTACACATCACCATTTTCAATGGGATGTATTACACATATTGGAAGACTAGAATGAGGATCTTCATAATTTCAATAGATTTTAAATTATGAAATATTGTAGAAAATGACTTTTCAAAAAAGCTCTCTTACAAGGAACGATTGGAATGAATTGGGAGAAGAAGACTTTCACTTTAAATGAAAAGGCTATGAATGTCTTTATTTTGTGCATTAAATAAAAATGAGTTTAATCGAGTATCGATATGTGAAATAGCTTTTTTGGACATTTGGCACATTCAAAGTGACTCATGAAGACACTAGTAGAGTAAAGGAGTCAAAAAATTAATCTTTAGTGCATTCTTATGAGTTATTTGAATGGCTTAGGGAAGTGAGACCATTGGAGACATGTATACTCGATTTATAGATGTCATCGATGGTCTAAAAGAACAATAAAAGGTTTCTCAGTTTTTGAATTGGTTAATAAGATTTTAAGATCCCTTCCAAAAAAGTTGGGATCTAAAATGCCATTCAAAGAGGCCAAAGATCTACATAATTTTTCCTCTTGAAGAACTAATTGGATCACTAATGACATATTAAATGATATATGTAAAGCTCATGAAGAGCTTGAGGACACTATTCAAAGCAAACGAAGGACATAGCACTAAGAACATAAGAAGACCACTTGAAAGAAAAACTCAGTGATGAGGACTTGTTGATGACTTGGGCACTCTTAACAAAGTTCAAAATATTCATAAAAAGAAATAAGTTTAAAAATAATACTAAAATAAATTTGAACCTAAAGAAAGAACAAGTGATATATTATGAATGATACAGAAGGGACACTTCAGAGTGAATATCCCCAAGCAAAAGGAGGGCAACTAAAGAAGAAGGCTCTTGAAGCTACATGGGACAACTCAAGTACATCCAAAGAAGAGCCTACCATCACCGGACAAGTTGCTCACTATACATTATTGGCCATTGGAAATGAGGTAATAAGTTCATTTGACGTAAATTTATCGTTTGATTAACTATTAAATGCTTTTAATGATCTATTTGATGAATGCAAATTAATTAGGAGAAAATATAAATTGTTAAAAAAGGAGCATGCTTCTCTTGTTAGTGATTTTGATAGATTAAAAGCTGAGCACAATGATAGTTTAGCTCCATGTATGAAATGTGATGAACTAGAAATACTTCAAAATGAAAAAATCTTGCTACTAAAGGAAACCTAATAAAATTTGAGGTTGGTAGCAAAGTCCCTTGAACATGATCCTTGCCAACAAGCGTCACGTTCATAGAAAATGTGGAATTGGTTTATGAGTAGCTCTCCGCAAAATCCAAACTAACTGTTAAAGACCCTACTTTGTATGTTTCATCCCTAAACAAATGTAACTTTTGTTGTAAATTTGGGCATGTAGCTTATCATTGTCTATTCAAGAAACGTAGTCCATATAAATTGATTTGGATTCCTAAAAGAATCTCAAATGACTCAATGCAATATGATAAGCTATGTATATCGATTTTTGAGGCACCCAAGGACAAATGGGCACATAAAAATCATTTCTTATACCATAACAAGCTAGGAGCAAGAGATGGTAACTTGATTGTGGATGCTCAAGCATATGATCGGAGATGCATCTCATTTCTGTAAGCTCACTAGCCTAGACGAGGATATGTCACCTTGAGAGACAACAACAAGGGTAAATCATTAGTAAAAAGAACCATAGGTAACAAATCTAACCTTCTTATTGAAGATGTATTGTTAGTTGATAGTTTAAAAGCATAACCTTTTGAGTATTAGTCAATTATGTGATAAATGATATATCATTAGATTTGAATCTAATGCTTGTATTATTGAAAAACCACAAAAAACACATCTATGATTGCCCTAAAACAAAATAATGTATACACTATCGAGATTAATGATCTTTTGTAAAAAATGTGCTTTTTGATTTTGAATGATGATGCTTGGCTTTGGCATAAAAGATTAGGTCATGCTAGTATGAAAACTAATCTCTCAAATTTTATCTAAAAAGAACTTTTAAGAGGAATTCCTCATATCAAGTTCATCAAAAATAATGCGTGTGATGCATGTCAACTAGGAAAACAAATAAAAAAGGTAGCTTCAAACCTAAAAACTAAATAAGCACCTTTAGACCTTTACAATTGATCCATATGGACTTGTTTGGACCAATTGCTATGTCAAACCTAAGAGATATGAAATATGCATTTGTCATCATGGATGATTATAGTAATATATATGGACTTATTTTGGTACAAAAAAGTGAATGGAGGTATTTCTCTAAGTTTTTAAAACTTGTTCCAAAATGAAAAGAGGTTTTATGATTTCATCAATTGAAGTGATCCACGGTAGTAAATATCAAAACCATTGATTTCCAAAATTTTGTATGATCTAATGGATACAACCCTAACGTCTCTACTCCAAGAAATTCTCAACAAAATAGATTAGTAGAAGAATGAATAGAAACTTACAAAATGGTGAGGAACCATGTTAAGCAAACATAGCCAAAATATTTTTTAGAATGAAAGTAAATAAATACAACATGTGCTATATTATGAATAGGGTTCTAAGTAAAGATTACTATTTTCAGACTCCTTGAGTTGTGAAATAACAAAAAACCAACGTTTCATACTTTTAAAGTCTTTGGATGTAAATGTTTTATTTTGAATGAAAAGATGCCTTAAATTAAATTTGATGTAAAATCTGATGAAAAATTTTTCTTGGCTATTCTTTTTTGTTTCTAAAGCATTTTTATATCTTTAACAAAAAAGAACTATGATTATAAGAATAATCTGTTTATGTTATTTTTAATGAAGTTTCGGGGTTAAAAAAATGATTTTGATGATGATGCTAATTTTGATTCTTTGGTTTAAAATGAAACCCTTTTCTCCATCTAGCAACATGGATGCATCTTCTTCCAAAACATCCTTACCAAGTTGGAAGTATGGTGCTCATCTTAAGGAGAATCATAGGAACCCACATCTAAAGGGTTCAAACTCATTCATCTCTTAAATTTTTTTTTTTAGAATGCAGCTTTTTCTCTCCCCCAAATTGAACTTTGAATGCATGTGAGGCTTTGAAAGATGATTCATGGGTCATTGTAATGCAAGATGAGTTGAATCAATTTAAGAGAAAATGAGATGTAGAAACTTGTTCTGAGCTAAATGACCATTTAGTTATTGGTACTAAATGGGTCTTTAGAAACAAGCAAGATGAACTTGGTATCATGGTTAGAAACAAGGCTAGATTAGTAGCCAGCGGTTTCAACTAAGAAGAAGATCAATTATAAAGATACCTTCCTCTGTGGCATGATTAGAAGCCATAGGATGCTCCTTGCCTAAGCTAGTAATAATAATTTTAATTTTTCAAATGGATGTTTAAAAGTTTCTTTTCTTAATGGCTTTATTTTTCAAAAAGTTTATGTTGAACAACCTCTAGATTTGAGAATGATAATCTCCCTAATCATGTATTTAAATTATTTGACTAAAGCTCTCTATGATTTTAAAACAAACCCCAAGGGCTTGGTATTAGAGACTTAGTTCTTTTCTTTATTCTAAATAATTTCTCTAAAAGGCAAAGATTAGATACTAAATTGTTTATAAAAAATTTAAAAATAATTTTTTCATTATTCAAATTTACGTTAATGATATCATTTTCAGTTTCACGAATGAATCTATGTGAATCATTTTGCTAAAAGTACAGTCTTGAATTTAAGATGAGGGGTGATGGGAGAATTAACCTTCTTTTTTAGGCTTACAAATCAAACAACTAAAAATGACATATTTCTTAATTAAATAAAATATAGCTTTAGATTTGCTAAAAGGTTTAATATGGATAGCTCAAAATCTATCATTACTCCATGAATACCTCTACTAAGTTAGACATTGATAAAAGTGAAAGAAAGCTTTGATCAAAAGCTTATAGGATGATAGAAGTCTACTATATCTCACCACAACTAGGCCGGATATCATGTTTAGTGTAGGTCTTTTGTACTAGGTTTTCAATCTAATTTTTAGATATATTATCTTAAAAACAGTTAAAAAAAAAATTCTTAGATATCTTAAAGGTACCACTAATTTAGGATTATGGTATCCAAATCCGCGAACTTTGAACTAATTGCATATGCTGATGCGGATTTTGCTGGATGTAGATTAGATAGAAAAAGCACATCCGGAACATGTCAGTTTTAGGACCACACTTATTTCTTAGTCATCCAAAAAACAATGCTCGGTTGCACTATCTATAACCGAAGCTGAGTACATTAAGCTAGTGCATATGTGCACAAGTTGTGTAGATGAAAAACCCTTTAGAGGATTATAAGATTCATCTTAAAAATATTCCCATAAAATTTGATAACAGGTGTAAATTGCAATATGTTTAACAAAATCTATTAAATACTCTAGAACTAAACATATTTATATTAGGCATCACATTATCGAGATCATATTAATAATCATGATGTAATCCTAGAGTTTATTGATTCAAAACATTAATTAGATATATTTTTTATAAAGTCTTTAAGTGAAGAACAATTTAATTTTTATTAGAGAATTGGGAATGTTAATTTAATGCAGTGCATGAATTTAATATATATCTTTTTCAAACTATCTTTCATAATATATTCCTTAAATGGAGCTTTCATGAGTCTATGCCATAGGTTTTCATACCTTTGCTCCATCACTTAATTTTTTTATACACTCAATCACTCCATGGATTTCATTAACAAATACATCTCTCACGGGTTTATCTCTTGTGAAATTTTTTGAAAATGGATTTGACTTATAAATTTCTTTTCATATAGTAACTTCTTAGTCTTCTCTTGAAAGATAAATTTTTGTAAATGGATATCTTGATCCTGAAAGATAAATTTTACTATAAGATGAACACTTGCAAAAGTGAGGAGTTGATTTCACATGAATATCTTGATCCTAACAATTGGAGTTGATTTGATTTCACATGAATATCTTGATCCTTATGAAAATTGAAGCTAATTTAATTAAACTCTTTATCATTTTTTACTTGATTTAAAATCATTTCCTAAAAGTTGGCTCTTAATGGATTTCCTCCTTACTTTCCTTCTTCATGCCAAGTTTTGATAAAAAAAGTAGGAAGTTAGAAGGAAGCTATCTCTTTAATATTTATGACTTTTAATGTGAGAACTTTTGAATGATACCATATCATGAATGTGAAATATGGTGGTATATAAATTGAAATGTATTTTAAATTTTTACCACACTTGTGACTGTTGAATGGATTCCTTTTTGTTGATAACAAAGAGGAGAAATAAACCAAAATATGATAAATTGATGACAAATATAGGCAATGTATTTTCATCATATATACTGAAACATTTGCTTGATAAAATTTTCTTCATTATGATAAAATATCTAAGAGCTAACTGCCATTTTTACAAATTGATATCTTGCTATAAGACGATAAAATTGCTATCTTTTATCATCTTTTATATTTGAAATATCATACTTGAAAATGGATGTCCTCTTGTGACATCATTTTGAAAATGTTAGATCAAAAATGTCTTTTTCATCGCGATGACATATAGATAGGAGGAGTTAAAGGTTAATTCCTTCATCAATTTGATTGTTATCATAAAAAAGGGGGGATTGTTGAATCTGGATTTTGATGATGAAGTCAATTATGTAAATTGTTTGGATCTTAATATATATGTTGAAAAAGTATTGCGGGATTAACTACGATAGCAGTAAGACATAAAGCGGAGTGTTGTCTGCCTGAGTCAAGATCAAACTCTCATTGGGAGTTTGGAGTTCATCAGTCGGGCGTTCGCCGAATTTCTATTGGAACCAACCTATAAGTTTAGGATCTTACCAAAGAAGCTCCAGAACTTGCCAATAAGATTATCGTAAAGTCCAGAGCTGTTAGGAGTCTGGAACGCGTGCCAGAGTTCATCGAGGATGTTAAGTCGGGAAAATGCAGCCGGAAAACAGTGACGCATCGAAACAAGTACAGTAAATATGTCTTAAATTGTCATAGTTAGAGCATAAATTAAGTTAGGAATTGGGAGGTAATCCCTATGCTTAATTAAGGACTGATTTGGGCCATTAACAGGACTGAATTGGGCCGAATTGAGCACCAATTCAGCTCCTGAATTCTTGGGCCGATAGTGGCAAACACCCAGGCGGTGCCCCAGGAAATTTTGGGCGGTACTACCGGTAATTATTACCGCCAGTGGTGGTATCGCTAGATCTCAGTCTTCGAGCTCTGTCGGTAGTGGTATCGCCTAGTGTCGGTGTCAGCGGTGGTAACACCCAGCAATGATTGATACGCTGCCAGGACCACGGAAATATGGGATTAGACACTTTTGGCTCCATTTTGAAGCCATTAGAGACTATAATTATCCCACCATTTTCTGTATGGAAGGGCACAAAAGTATTGATAATCTTGAGTTGTTAGGGTGTAAAAGTGTTGTAAACAAGTGCTAGAGTTCTCCTCCTCCCTTTATAAGGATTTTGAGATCATTCAAAGAAGGTGTGAGGACCTGTAAGTGTTCTCTCCTAAATTCATAAAAAGGAGAAAGCACTGTAAAAGAGGTGGGTTGGTCTTCACCTATTGAAGGAAAGCTTAGTGGACGCTAGAGACCCTGTGAGAGGAGGAATCCAAAAGTGGATGTAGGTCAATGCTGACCTAACCACTTTCTAAATCCTGGTTTGCTTTTTCATATGAGCAATTTACATTACTGCAAAATCTCCTTAATCCTCTCTTGTTTTTATGAAAGCTTTTAGTTCATAATCTCTCCAAAACGAATTTGAATCGAAATCATTTTCGCTCGAATCAGTTTTAATTGAAACGAATATTTTTTCAAAAATAAAGTAAAAGTTTTTCCGGTGAACTAATTCACCCTCTTCTTAGTGCCGGCTCTTGATCTAACAAATAGAAATTAAGCATGATAAGTTGATACCTCATCTTATCGATATAAATCAAACATGATTTTAAGAATGAAACATTTTCAAGTATCCATATAATACGATCGTTTCAAGCATTCATGACCATTTCAAGTTTATGATACATATGATGCATGTGCAATATATTTTGATATTTTTCAAAATTCTACGATGTATTTGACGTTACCAATCACATTTTTTAAGCATTCATGTACAAGTCAAATATTTATGACATGATACATTTTACATATTATGTCAAACATTCATAATGCCAAGTTGTATCAATTTGCCACATTTCTCCCCTTTGTCATCAACAAAAGGAAATGGGCCAATCATCTCAAGCAAATTTGACTTATTCTGATAGGATTCTTGTTGAAAGAAAAGAAGGAAAAGATTCATGAATATCCGTCAATAAAAAATTTGTTTCTCACTAAAAATTCACAAGTGTGAAATCCATGAAGAATGTATTTATCAATGAAATCCATGTAGTGAAGGACTAAAGTGTATCAAAAATCATTAGGTGGTGACTTAAACAGGGTATGAATTAAATTTGATGCCAAGTAAGTGAAATTCTAGATTTCATGAAAGCTTTATTTTGCAATGAAATAAATTTATGGCTTTTATTTATGAAAAAATGAGAAAGTTAGGAAAAGATATACAACAAGCTCATGCATTCGGGGCGGTTTATCTAACTCTTCTAATGAAATTAAATTATTCTTCATTTAAAGGAGTTTATAAGAGATATTGGCTAATTAGTGTTTTAGGTATCAATAAACTCTAAAATATATCATGGATATTAACATGATCTCTTATAAAATGATACATAATGTCAGTATGTTTTGGTTCTAGAATGTTGACTAGGATTTTTGTTAAATATATATTGCATATGTTATCGCATTTTATGAGAATATTCTTAAAGGTGAATTCTGTAATGTTCTAATGTATTATTCATCCATACAACATTACTGTATGCACCAATGACTATATACTTGTGTCGGTTGTAAATAAATACGAAACCAAGTCTTGTTTCTTAAAACCAAAACAAATTATATAACCTAAAATAACATATTCTGCTAGTTATAGGTGCCAAACAAGCCAAACAAGTGAACCATGATGTGTGACTTGACATATAGAATCTTTTGCTTTATTATATTTTTTGGCATTTTATCGCTATATTGACTATTGTATATATGCATGTATATATTGTGATGTCCTTGGATCTATGTAATGGAATGGGATCATGATGAGATCGCGATAATGAGATACGATTAAATCTTTAAACCTGATTCCTAAATAATCCCGATCATGGAGTTTTCGAGGAGAATCTTGAGATAACGATAGACTAGTATGCTTTTATACTTACGATATAATGGATACGGTTGGTCTCGTAGCTTCCATGTAGGGACACTAGAAGTGCGGTCTGGGTGCTCATTGGAGAATGGTTCACTAATTGATCTGCTACGGAATGTTGGATGGTTGATATGTTGAATCTCATATTTTGATGATGAAATCAATTGATAAGTGTTTATGATTTGATCTACATTTTGAGTGATGCAAGATGCTTCAAAGAGGAGAACATTTAAAATAGGAAAATCATCATGTTGGGTAGGAAAACATGTCAAAGATTGGATGTCACGCCGAATGATCGGTCGACGTATCGACTGAAGGCTTCGAGGCCATGGATTCGGGCATCGAGGCCAAAAAGTGGATATTGCGTCGAGGATATCGGATTCTGAAGTCAAGGCCGATTGGAGGTAATAAACCACAAAAAAAGGGATAATCGTCGAAAAAATCAGACAAAGCGTCGATGGACCAATGACATGCCGGACAATATGATTCAAACTTAGTAATGGTTGTCTAGATCAAAGTATGTTTTTTATATGTGCAAGATTAACTACGATAGCAAGACATAAAAAAGTAAAATGAAGCCCAGTCAAAATGCACGGTCCATGGGAGTTCAAGGGTTCGTCGAAGTCCAAACGTTCGTCGGATGTTCATGAAACAAGTCGAAAGTCAAGAGGATGCATAAGCTCATCATGGAACTCACTAAAAAAGATCGTCATGAAGTCCAGGGAAGCTTGCCGAGAGAGTCTACTGGAACATTATCGAAGATCGTTAGAAGTTCGCCGGAGAAAGATCGCTGGAAGCTTCCGGAAGAAACTAAATTCAGACTTGTTTAGCAAAATATCTTAGAATTCGAATTGCTTTATAATGGGATTAGGTTGGAACAGCAATTAGGGACAAATGGGCCCATGTAAAACTTCTTTGGGCCTAATAAAAAGGCCCAAACGGTGCCCCTAGAGGTTTACCCGTCGTGGCCTGATCTCGAAGACTATGTCAGTGGTGGTACCTCAGCCAATGGCAGTGGAACCGCCGCTGGCAGGTGCCAGGCGGTGATCCGCTTCGGTGGCTGAGGAAACTGGCGGTGGTACCGCCCGGTGTAGTGTTAGTGTTAGATTGACACTGGCGGTGGTGCTGCCTCACTGTGATGGTACTGCCCAGAACTTCGAAACCCTGGATGAGATGTTTTTTATGCTCCAAGTTCGAATCAACTTGAAGCCAATAAATACCTCTCTCATCTCTAAGTTAACAAACACAAGCACAAAAAGAGTTTAAAAGTAGTTTTCGAAGGTCTTCTCTTCCGATGAACCATTGGAATGATTTGGAGAAAAAACTTTTTTCCTTAAATGATAAAGCTATGGATGCTCTATTTGCGCTTTGGATAAAACTGAGTTTAATTGGGTTTCTACTTTTAGAAAGCGGCTTTCGAAATATGGTACACTCTCGAAATCACACACGAACCTGGTAGAGTAAAAGATTCTAAAGTCAATCTTTTTTAATGCATGATTTTTAGATTATTTTATATGAAACCAAAAGCGAAACCATTGGAGACATGTACACCCATTTACGGATGTCGTCAATGCTTTAAAAGCACTTGGTAGAAGTTTTTCAGGATTTTGAACTTCGTTAACAAGATTTTATGATCACTTTCTAAAATTAAGATTTGAAAAATAATGGTAATACAAGAATAAAAAATGTGAACCATTTTTCAATTGAAGAACTTATAGGGTTTTTGATGACCTATGAAATAACATGCAATGTACTAAAAAAAAGATAACCACCTTCCAAAGAACAAGAAGGTTTTGAACTTAGAAAAATTGAAGACTATGGAGCATAAGCTCAAGTGATGGTGAACTTGAACTCCTCATAAAATTTTTAAAATAAGTCAAAAATTAAAAATGAACTTAAAAAGAAAGAAGGCAACTTTGGATGAATTGAGCTCCTCGAAGATGAAAGAAAATCAACAAAGGCAGGTGGCAAACTACACCTTAACGACGTTCGACAATGAGATAAAAACAACTCAAACAAAACTCCTTTAATTTATTTCAAAATTACATAATGCATTTCATGGAGTTATTCTTAAATTAGTTTAGAAAAATTATATTTTTTTTAATTGCATTTTAATGAAAATGTAAAAAATAAAATTGGATCATGCTTACCTTTCTAGTGATTTCAAAAGTAATCATGAAAATTACATGTTTTTTTATGATAAATAAATAAAATGATTTTGATTAAAATATCTTATGAAATCATACTAGGTGTTTTTAATAATGCAATAGAATGTTAGATATAAATCTAATGCTTGTACACCTAACAAGATGAATCATATTGATTTCAACTTTGATTGAAAATGCTCAATGAAATCATGCTTAATGTTTTTTAATAAAAGTTTTGGTACAATGCTTGATGACTTTATTCTATGCATGAGATTTTAAAGTTATTCATGATAGCTTTTTTGGATGGAAGGCTTGATGATTTTTGTGATGAATCTTCTCTTAGTTTCAATTTTAAATATAATGCATGGTTTCATTTGGAACAAATATTTGGCCATACTAATATAAAGTCAATCATAAAAATTGAAACTAAAGAAGATTAGATATCTTTAAGAATAATTCAACATTATGTTCAATGAAGCCATACTTAATGTCTTGAAGAAAATGTTAAGAGATTTGATATCATGCTTAATGAGTTTATATTTCAAAATTTTTGCATAATGATTTTTTTTATGATTTATGGCTTGTTGATCCTTGTCATGATGAAATTTAATTTTTTTTGGTTTTAAAATGATGATGAATGTTTTCATTTTAAAAGGCATGCTTGTATGAAATAAAAGGGAATACATTTCTTGAAAATTTCTCAATTCCTATGTTATGAATTTTTTGAACCATGAAATTGATTTTGATTTTTCATTAATGAATCAAGTATATTATGCTTTTGTGTGAATCTCATGGATTATGAAAATGATTTAAATTTAATGGATTTTATCAAAATCATGATCTTGATTTCTCATGATCTTGCATGAAATGAGATACAAATGTAGGTTTTGAGTGTGCATATTTCAATTTGAAAATATAACGATACAAATAAAGATTGATACTTTACTTTTGTCATGATTTAAAAATTACTATAAAGGGAAAACATTAAAAAAATTATATTCTTCCCTTCTTTTTTGACAAGGATAAAAGGGTAGATAGCTAAGCTTACACAAATCAAAAGATGCAAAGACATGCTAGCTTGCTCATCTCAAAAGAAGTAAAGATTGCTAACTTGTATATTTCAAAAAAAAAAAGTTGTTTTCTTGAACATCTCAATATTGCTAGCTTATTTTTATTTTAATGATGTAAAAAATTTTGCTAGTTTGTATGATGTAGAAATTACTATCTTGAAAATCACTAAGAATTGTTAGATTACAATCTCAAAGAGAAACAAAGGTGCTATCTTGTCTGTCTCAAGAATCAAAACATGCTAACTTACAAAATTTACGATCTAACACATCTTCAAAATTAATGATGATTTTGGAGATTATGCATATTGTAAATTGATGAACAAATTGCTAGCTGTATGTTATAAAGTTTGCATGATGATAAAACTTAATACTATGTTTATTATACAATGATATGAAATGTAATGTCTAAACACTTTAAAGTTACACTTCTCTTTTTTTATTGATAACAAAGGGGGGGAGAAGCATGATCATGTTATGATGATGATGTGTTGCAAATATTCATGATAAAATTTGCAATGACTTAAATTCAGCTTAATTCAAGGTTCTATCAATATGGCATATTGATAGGAGGATTAAGGTTAATCCATCATCAATTAGTTGTCATCATCAAAAAGGGGGAGATTGTTGAATCTCATATTTTGATATGAAACCAATGATAAATGTTTATGATTTGAACTGTGTTTTGGTGATGCGGGATGCTTCAATTAAGGGTGAGACATTTAAAAGCAGGAAGAAGAATCATGTTGGGCAGGAGAAACATGTCAAAGATTGGACGTCGCACTTGAAGGATCTGTCGACGTATCAATAGAAAACTTTTGGGCCATGGATTGAATTATCAGCCCAAAGAAAAAGAACAGATATTATGCCAAGGATATCAGATTTGAGTCAGCTAGCCAATTGGGCAATAGGCCGTATGAGAGGATAATGCACTGAAGAATCAGACGAAGCATTGATGAACTAATGACATGCCGGACAACATGATCCAATCTTAGTAATAATTGTCCAGATCAAAGTGTGTTTTTATATGCGCAAGATTGACAACGATAGCAAGGCATAAAGCAAAATGAAGTTCTAGAGTCAAGAACGCGATTTTGTTAGGAGTTTTGAGGGTTCGTCGGAAGTCTAGACGTTGGTTGGAAGTTCTGCGGGAACTAGTTGAAAACTCCTAGAGCTTGACAAAGAAGCTTGCCGGAACTCACCAAGAAGATGTCATGAAGTCCAGGAGCTTGCTGGGAGTTCACTAGAATATTATCGAGGGTGTCCGGAAGTTAAATCCGGCTTCGCTGGAAGAACTGTGTTGGATTATCGGAAGTTCACTAGAACATTTAGCTTAGGAAATGTCTTAGAATTAAGTGGTTAGCACATAATTAGGATTGGAATTGGGCCAACAATTAGGGGCCAGTTAATTTACCCATAAGAACTGTGTTGGGCTAATAAAAAAACTCAAAAAACAGTGCCCTAAGAGGTGACATCGTTGTGGCACAATCTGCGAGAGCAGTATCATGTGGTGGTACCTCTGGTGACAGGCGATGGAACATTATGGCGGTGCCAGGCGGTGGTACCTCTAGTCTTGGCAATGAATGCCCGGTGGTAGGGGAGCTAGGTGGTGGCACCGTCAGACTAAACAGCAGTGCTTGCCTTGAAACCGTGTCGAGTGTCCGGTGACATTGGCGGTGGTACCGCTTGAACCTAGAAAACCCGGGATTAGATATTTTTTAGACTCAAGTTTGAATCAATTGAAGCCTATAAATACCTATCTCATCCCTAGTTAATAAATACAAGCATAGAGAGTTTAAAAATTGAAGAAATGATATTGCAATCACTTAAGAAATCCCTCCTCTGGTCTAAAGTTAAAATTATGTTTAGGAGGATTGAGTACTTTGTGGTGGTTGTCTCCCTAAACCTATGAAAAGGAGAAGAGGGGTGTAAGAAGGGAGGTTGATCTTCACCTATTAAAAAAGGAAGATCGATAGTGTATTCCAGTGGCCTTGACGGAAGAGGAATCAACGGAGTGGATATAGGTCTGTGCACCAGAACCACTATAAAATTGGCATGTTCTCTGGTTTGCATTTCTATTGTTGCCATTTACTTTACCCTGAAACCATTTACTTTTACTACCTTCAATATATTTATGAACACGTGTTTAAAAGTTAAGTTTTCGAAATCGGTTTTATCATATGAAAAGAATTTTCCAAAAATAACGTAATTTTACCGTTGCACAAATTCAACCCTCTCTTAGTGCCGACTCTTTTCCTAACAATTAGTATCGAGCCTTGTATTTTTTCATTTGATTTAACACCTAAGAGAAAAAAGACTCTTTAAGCTTTCAAGAGGGTCCTCTCATTCATCCTCCCTTGTTCAATGGGATGGACTACACATATTGGAAAACTCAATGAGATTTTTCTTGCTTTAAATTAGTTGAATTTGTGAGATATTATCGAAAGCGGTTTTTCGAATGTCTTCTCTTCTAATGAACCATTGGAATGATTTGGAGAAAAAACTTTTTCCTTAAATGCTAGAGCTATGAATGCTCTATTTTAAAGCTTTGGATAAAACTAAAGTTTAATCGGGTTTCTACTTGTGAAACGACTTTCAAAATATAGTACCTCGAAATCACACACGAAGAGACGAATAAATTAAAAGATTCTAAAGTCCATTTTTTAATGCATGATTTTGAACTATTTTATATGAAACCAAGCAAAACCATTGAAGACATGTACACCTATTTTATGAATATGCGTCAATACTTTAAAAAAGCACTTGGTAGAAGTTTTTTTTCATTTTGAACTCGTTAACAAGATTTCACGATCACTTTCTAAAAAATTAGGTTGAAAATAATGGTAATACAAGAATAAAAGAATGTGAACCATTTTTTTTAATTGAAGAACTTATAGGGTGTTTGATGACCTATGAAATAACGTGCAATGTAATAAAAACTAGAGAACCACCTTCCAAAGAACAAGAAGGATTTCAAACTTAGAATAATTGAAGACTACTCGAGCATAATCTCAAGTGATGGTGAACTTAGACTCCTCATAAAATTTTTAAAATAAGAATCAAAAATTAAAAATGAACTTAAAAAAAACTTAAAAGAAGAGAAATTAACTTTGGACGAATTTCTGAAGATGAGATAAAAAAAAACAAAGGCGAGGGTGGCAAACTACACCTTAACAGCGTTCGAACAATGTGGTAAAACAACTCAAACAAAACTTCTTTAATTTATTTCAAAATTACATAATGCTTTCCATGAGTTATTCTTAAATTAGTTTAAGAAAAATTATATTTTTTTTTTTTAATTGCATGTTTAATGAAAATGTAAAAATAAAAAAATTGGATCATGCTTACCTTTCTAGTGATTTCAAAAGTAATCATGAAAATTACATATTTTATGATAAACAAAATAAAATGATTTTGATTAAAAATGTCTTATGAAATCATGCTTGGTGTTTTTTAATAATGCAATAGAATGTTAGATATAAATCTAATGCTTATACACTAACAAGATGAATCATATTGATTTCCAACTTTGATTGAAAATGCTCAATGAAATCATGCTTATTGTTTTTTTAATAAAAGTTTGGTACAATGCTTGATGACTTTATTCTATGCATGAGATTTTAAAGTTATACATGATAGCTTTTGTATGAAAGGCTTGATGATTTTTTGTGATGAATTTTGTCCTTGGTTTCGATTTTAAATATAATGCATTGTTTTGATTTTAGAACAAATATTTGGCCATGTTAATATAAAAGTCAATCATAAAAAATTGAAACTAAAAGAAGATTAGATATCTTTAAGAATCATTCAACATTATGTTCAATGAAGCCATACTTAATGTCTTGATGAAAATGTTAAGAGATTTGATATCATGCTTAATGAGTTTATATTTCAAAATTTTGCATAATGATTTTTTTATGATTTATGGCTTTTGATCCTTGTCGTGGATGAAATTTAATTTTTTGGTTTTAAAATGATGATGAATGTTTTTTATTTAGCAAAGGCATGCTTGTATGAAATAAAAAAGGAGAATACATTTCTTGAAAATTTCTCAATTCCCTATATTTATGAATTTTTGAACCATGAAATTGATTTTGATTTTTTTCATTAATGAATCCATGTATATTATGCTTTTGTGAATCTCATGGATTATGAAAATGATTTAAATTTAAATGGATTTTATCAAATCATGATCTTGATTTCTCATGATTTATAACTTGAAAATTATTTTTTTTGTAAATCAAGATTGTCTACTATGATTCTTTCTTTTTAGCCATTTGAGTTACCCAAAAAAAATCATAATATGTCTCTTGATATTCATAATTTGTCTTCATGATTTGTATATCATCACTAAAAATCTCTTGATATTTTTATGATGATATGAAATTAATGCATGAAATACCCATGAATTTATGTTGATGCAAACAAATGAAGTTATGATCATGCATGATGGATGTAATATAATTTGACATTTATATACCATCATGATTTGAAATGCTATGATTTGTTGCCAAAATGATGTATCATATGATGCTTGAATATCATATATGATATACCTATAATGATTGATTTATTTGTGTCATGCATGAAGTAAGAATACAAATGTAGGGTTTTGAAATTGTGCATATTTTAATTTAAAAATAACGATATACAAATGATTGATACTTCGTCTTTGTCGTGAGTTGAAAATTACTGTAGGGAAAAAATAAAAAAATTATTCTTTCTTTCTTTTATTAGGACAAAGGGTAGATAGCTAGCTTGCTTCAGCTAGCTTTACTAAAGTCAAGAAGATGTAGACATGCTAGCTTGCTCATCTTAAAAGAGATGTAAAGATTGCTAACTTGTATATTTCAAGAAGCAAAGTTGTTTCTTGAACATCTGAATATTGCTAGCTTATATTTTTAATGATGTAAAAAATTTTGCTAAGCTTGTATGAATAAGTACTATCTTGAACATCACTAAAGTGCTAGCAATCTCAGTAACAAGCCAATCCGCGTGATATGCTGATGATGTGTGACAAGCCAATCTGAAATCTTTTTTTTTTGCTTATTATATTTTTGGCGTATATCACTTTATAACTATTGCATAAATGCATATATATATTGTGATGTCCTTGGATTTGTTACAATGGGAATGGGATCGTGATGAATCCGCGATAATGAATCGATTCACCTTTAAACACATATCTAAATAATCCCGGTCATAGATTTTCGAGAGGACATCATTGATAACCGGATAGGCTGGTGTGCTGTATACCCGTCCATATGATGGATGCGGTGGTCTCATAAGCTGCTTTCGTGTAGGGACACTAGGGATACGATGCAGGTGCTCATTGGAGAATGAGTTTCACTATTGATCCGCTTACGGAATGCTGGATGGTTGATGATGCCTTATTGTCGGACGGCGATTCCGTAGTCTAATGGTGTATATGGTCCTTAGACTTGAACACCAAGGATATCTGTATGAGTGCTCCACTCTTTGATACGAACTTATAGGTTTGGTTGTCCCGAATCTAATCTGGTAGTCATTAGGAAGTGGTAGTCGACCTTACGAGGGCTATTGAGTGTCGATAGAGGATCATCCACTCTCGGCGTCATGAGAGGAATATCCCATGTGTTCTTGCTCAGAACAAATCCCTGGCGGGGTCATTGGAGGTTGAGAGAAAAAAAGTTCTCAGGAGAATCCCGATTAGAAGCGAACTTCGGTAAAAAATCATGGAATACGACAACACCATGCTTTCGATATATCGGTCTTTGGGATATTAGATGGATGAGGACTATAGGTACATAGTAGCGAGGAGACGAGCGGGTCCAATGGATTGGATTCCCCTATATCGTCTGGGACTACGGCGTAGTGGCCTAAATCGTCAAAGTAGTCGATGAATCAGTGAATTATTACGAAGATAATAATTCACTGAGTTAGAAGATTCTGGCAGTTATGACTCACGGCCAGCTCGATATTGGGCCTAGGGTCACACACATATGGTAGGCATTGCGATGAGTAGAGGTTGGGATATGAGATATCCAGTGGAGCCCTGTCTTGTTGGATGCAGATCCAATACCCACTAGGAAGGACCCATTAGGGTTTGACAGGGATCTCTATAAATAGGAGGGATTCACAGCCTCATAGGCTAGAGTCTTTGCTTGCCTTTTCCTATTCTCCTCTCCCTCTCCACCTTAGAGGCACGGAGTTTTGAGGAGGTAATTCGTGACCCTCTTGTGTGGATCACCGCTAGAGGGAGGGCGCTTGACCTCCTTCACCCTCTCTAAGGATCTGCAAGAAAGCAGGGATATCTGATCTCCCTAGGTAACACAATCTCTATCTTTTGGTTTTGTGTTTCTTGGTTTTTTGCACCAATCTTCTTATACGACGACGAACATCTTTTTTTTTTTGGGAATCGGGGATTTTTGTTTCTTGTTCTTCCGCTGCGCATATGATGTAAGCCCCCATGATTTCCCAACAGTGGTATCAAAGCCAGGGTTGTTAGATGCGAATGATTGGTTTTGAAACTGCGTGTGTTGTGTTTAGGAAGAATATTGGCGTCAAAATCGTTGGCACAAAACAGTTTCTGTCTTTTAAGTCCAAATTATGAAAATACCCTTAGGAATTGAGAAATTCCCTACCCCTCCACGATTTCGAAAAATATTAATTAATTAAAGGTTTAGTTGATTATTATTTTTTTTATTATTATCTAGTAGTCTTACATGATGATGATTATTTATACATGTGATGTATGATGTGTTGGCCTGGATGATCATGGACCGTGTGATTATTACTTGTGATTATTATTATTGAAGTTCACGAACCTCCATTATATTTCGTTTATTGCCGGACTCCTGCGTTGCCTATGATTAAGTTATGTAATCACGTGAGGAGGCGCGAGGCGTGGATCACGATATCGCCAGACCCACGGCGGACCCGACGATAAGTGATGCATGGAGATGCATCAAGATGTCGCGGAGGCAAACGAGGGCGAGATGGGCGATCACAGAGGGCATGGAGATGCACCGTTGCACACATAGATCTTGATGTGAGTGTGATTAAACCCTCTTTGGCTCGGGCCTAATCATATTAGGTAATGGTCCATGATCATCATGTGGTGTGATTGCTTATACACATACTAGATATGTATATATATTTGCATGTGATGTAGATATATATTAAATATGTATATGTGTGACATGTCATATTAGAGGACCAAATTATAGAAACATCTCTCCGATAATATTAAGTTGGTGGCATAGTGAGGCAATTAGATTTGACCCATTGGCCTTCATCGTTATGGTAAAGAACCATTCCGGTGTAGGTTGAGTTGGTGAGTCCCTCGAGACTCACCTATATCGCGTTAAGCTATCTTGCTTACGACATAGAGATGTCCCTTGGGTGACCTGAGGACATGGTATGCTTGAGTCCCCCTCGGTATATCATCAAATCCCGGACTCATCTTGTAGCGAAGGTGTTGACTTAGCAGAGCATCATGGTTGGTCGAGTCCCCACCGAGGCCATGGTGATTCGGCGAGAACAGGGCGGGAATCACAAGGAGTTGTGATAAACAAAATTTGCCTACCTTTTAAGCTTAGTGTGATTGGTGAGTCCCTGAGGTTACACTAAAGAACGGCAGGTTGATTGGATCTGATCCCCACTAAGTCTCTTTTGGAGACTTCCGTTTCGCGTCTTTGAGGGTGTGGCGTGACTTCGTTAGTAAAATAGTAGGGGGCATATTAAGATAGAAGTCCATATCTTGATAGTTTATTTCTTGCAAAATCTGCATGTTATTCATTTCACTACATCTTTATTTTAGAAAATGTAAACTTTCCAAATCCCTTCGTGGCATACTTGAAGTCAGCAGCCTTCTTGGTCCAAATTATAGGATTAACCTCCGTAACGAGTGTTCTCATAGGGAGAAAATGGATATGCGTCCTTGATCAGTGATGCCTACACCGAAGAAAGGGAGGGCTAGGATGAGCTTCGCTTCGTGAAGTACATTGATGACTCCACTCTTGCTGGAGATGCTATATGTTGGGCTCTATGACTCCAGAGTTCTGAGAACAACATGAAAAAAGATGGATGCAGATCCATTCTCTACATGTCAGAAAATTGTTTGAGGAAACAGGAAGGACTCAACGATATGAGATATCAAGAGCCTTTTCCATGCTAGGATGGCCCGAGGGACACAGGTTGAAACCATGTCCTAAAGATGATTGAGTGGATAGAAACTCACGGGTCTAGAATGGTCCTAGAGGGATAACTTGTGTGTGGACATTGTGCTTGATCCCTACCATTCCTTTTCCACGGTTCATAATGAATTTTAATATGAACAAGCTTGAGTGACTCTCCAGAGCTCCTCAATATGTTGAGGAAGGAAGTACTATTAAAAAAAGCCAGTTCTCTGTGGTGAGACCAGAAAAAAAAGGAAAGCGAAAGGTCCCTTAAGAAGGGAAGGGACAAACAAACAAAAAACAAAAGGTTGCTAAGAAAAGACCCAACAAAGGATAAAAGGCAATGTCTTCCACTGGTAAAGATAGGCATTGGAAGAAAGCTGCAAAAATTACCTAAAAAAAGCAAGAAACAAAAAAGCCAATGAAGCTTTCAGGGTTACATTCATGATCGGTCTCCATTTGTCAGACTCTTATGATAACACATGGGTATTGGATACCGGTAGGTGCTTATCATATATACAATCGTTCTTTTGGTTCTGGCAAGACCTAGGAACTAGAGAAGCGAGATGGACCTCAGATGGGTAATGGAGCAAAATTTTGCTATATTAGCTGTTGGCTGAGGAAGCCCTACATCACTGAGTGGAGCTTTTATTGCATTAGATGCATGTTATTTTGTTCCTTCTTCTATTATCAAAAATATTATCTCCATTTCATGTTTAACGATTAGTGGATATAAATTTGTTTTTGAGAACAATAGTTTGTTAAATATTATTAGATGATAAGATCATCATGAAAGAACATTGCATAATCATGGTTTTATTTGAGCAGTATTAGACACCACCCATCCTTTCCGTCCACTCCTTTCCTCCATCCTTCCTGTTATCCGTCCGTCCTCCATCCATCCATTCCTTCTTTTCCGTCCATCCTTCGGCTCCTCCGGTCATTTCCTCCTTCCGTCCGTCCATGTCAGCTCACCATTCCTCGGCTCCTTCCTCCTTCCATCCATTCCATTCCTTCCATTCCTTCCATTCCATCCGTCCATCCGCTCCTTCCTTTCCATTTCCTTTCCATCCGGGTCCGCTCCATCCGTCCGGCTCCTTCCGGCTCCTCATCCATCCTGTCCTTCCTTCCATCCATCCATCCATCCTTCCTGTCCTCCATCCGTCCACTGTCCGGCTCCATCCTTTCCTTCCATCCGTCCATTTCCCCTCCAGATCAGGCTCCTCTCTGTATGCGTGGTAGGTCAGAGCACGGTAGGAACTCGCTGCAACTGTTGTTATCTACGTAACCAATTCGCTTTCCGACTCGGCGACTCTCACCGGCGTGCTAGGCCACTGCGGCGTGGTCCCGGGCGATGCAGTCAGTCATTGGACTTTTGTAAATTATAGGTTGCGTTAACGCCTGTAATTCATAAATAAAATGCAATATCCGGAGACTGGTATATGGGGCATGGTGATAAGCGCATGCGGTTTTGCCGAGTCTGTCAATGGAACTATAGGAAAGAACTCTTTCTCTCCAGCGCTTGAAACCGACCCTGGCAGGATTTTGTTGAACAAGAATGCGTAAGGATATTCCTCTCATGGCAGTGGAATGATCTCTATCGGCACTCAATAGCCCCTCCAGATGGGATTTACCATTCCCCAGGCGACCATGCTTTGCTCTGGGGCGACCAAACCTAAGTCTGGTATCAAAATTGGAGCACTCATCACGGGACATCCTTGTGTCTCAAGTCTAGGACCAGATACCCACTAGGACTTCTGGAGGTCATTGACAATAAGGCATCTCAACCATCGTTAAAATAGTGGATCAATCGATGAACTCATTCTCCAATGGTACCATCTTCATCCCTAGTAATACCGCAGCGACTATGAGACCCATTTGCACATCCCGTCGCTCAGATAAAACTTTTGGTCTATCGGTTATCTTGATGTCCTAAACAACCGAGATTATTTGGGGCTATATTTAAAGGTGAATGGTCTCGTGCTCGTCGATCTCATCATGACTCATTCCCCATGCGCAAAATCCAGGACATCACAATATATATTCATTATGCAATAATTACCAGTGATATGCGCCAAAATATATAATAAAGCGAAAATGATTTCGTATCCGAGAATGCTGCGTCGCTCACTCGCGTCGGTGAGCATATTCAACGTCTCCCACTTTGACTAAAGCTGTCGCCGATCATAAAACCGGGTTTCTGTGGCATTCAGACAATGCGGACAGCAATATCGATCAGGCGGATAAATTTCTTTCCGCGCTGCCGCTCTTTCCTCGTTACGATCTTTCAGCGCGAACGGGACATCGCCGGGCATACGATGAGACCGGGTTCCTGTTTAATCGCCACCCAATTATTGTGCAATGCGGGAATTCGACATTTTGCTATATCGTATCGACTCCCAAACCCGTGATGAACTTCTTCACCCCGGACTCCCTCCTTTCTTTGCATCGATGCAGACAATGTATCACGCCCTCTGGTGAGTCGGCGCGTGGTATCTTGCTTGGAACTCTTCCTTGCTTGCTCCTCCATTCAAAGGTACACATACCTGAATTCGACTTATCATCGTTGTCCGTGAAAACTTGAATCGGTCTTGACCTTCAACCTTGAACCTCCATATACTAGTAAGATCGCTGGTTTTCAAATTGCGGGATGCGCTGCTTTCTGATGCTCCGAAGCTGGTCCTGCGATGCACCTTTCGTGACATAGGGGCATAAAATATCAGGGCCTAATTACATGGCATGGCATACATGATAGACCCTGTGTGAACGCATAAAATTATCATATTAAGTCGTTATTCTTTTCTTCTGGAGTCTTTGGGGACATATTGGTGAAAGCGATATCCCATGTTCCGGTATGAGACCTCTCTTGGAATTTTCATGCAAACCTTTTGACAATAGTTTCTATGTACCTGGTGGGGACAAGCCAGCATCCTCTTGGATCTATCTCTATAGATTAATCCCAAGATATAAGATGCTTCCCTAAGTCATGCGTGGAAAATGTCTGGGCAACCAGAAGCCTTTAGTGTGGATAGCATTCCTATGTCATTCCCAATGATGAGGATGTCATCCACATATAACAGTGATGGCTCCCCACTTACCTTTCACGTACACACAAGGCTAATCTTCGTTCTTAAAGTCATGGGCTCTGATTGCCTCATCAAATCCTAGTGTTCCAACCGGGAAGCTTGCTTTAGTCCATAAATGGATCTAGTAATACGCATATCGGGCAGTTCTTGGACACGAATCCCTCAGGTTGCATCATATACACCTCCTGCTGAAGGTTCGTCGAATCACGGTTTTTCATCCATCTGCCGGTCATAAATCATAGTGTCTTTTGCAATAACCAATAGATTTTAGCGTTGCTAGAATGACACCTTACCGGCTTCACAGCCTTTAACATATCGGGTCATACTGCTCTGCTCGATCTTTCTTGAATAAACTTTGCAACGTGGTGTACGCTTGATGGCATCGTGGTTTAGGCGTGCATAGTCGTCTCGGTGCATGACTTCTTCTTCGGTCTCCTTTCACTATATCACCATAAGTGGGTGCGGTCGGTATCACCTCGTCCTGCAACTGTATCCTGCCGGAGGATGGGATAACAATGGAACACAGCGTGGGGTGATGCTGACGTATTAGTACTTTGAGCGGATTTCGAATGTTGGCGACTTCGGTTTATCAACTTCAAACTCAATTATCGTTCTTCCCGCTGACTCTTCGTCGAAATAATGGTCGCTGCCGAACAGCGCTCTCTCTTAATACGAAAAGAACTTTACGATCCTCGAGATGAAGAAATAATGCCCACGGAAGTTTGGGGTGTCACCAAATTTGCGTAAATACGATAAAGCGATTCAACATCGGTTGATGATATTTCTAACATGGGCAGGGCGGCGGTCTACGACGCCCAGATCGATATTTCTTCCCCTTTCGTATCTGCGTATGATGTGGCTCGCGACAGTTGAACCGGTGAGCTGGGTTTAAGGGCATATCTGATGAACATCGATAGATAGGCAAAAATAAATGCGTGGACGTGCTACATGTTAATGATGATTTTCAACAAACACGAAGATCGCCATTGGCGGTGGAGGTGTCCGTGGATAACATCGTGGTCACCGGTACGATAAACTACTGTGCTTAAGTGATGCCTCACCGATGCGATAGAAAGGACTGATAACTTCTTTTCGATCTGATTCTCCCGCATAGATATACTGCGATTTCATCCAGAGACTGGGACTTCGATGATAAATCGTACGCTGAATCGTCGAATAAATGGCGATGGTAGATGACATTCAATAACCGGTTGACGTAGTTCGCATGCGCATCATGAAATACCGGTTCGGCAGCTCATTGATAATATATCGGTTCTTTAAATGGAGTTTGATGGGTTTTCGCGGTGCGAACGCAGGACGTATATGAACTGCGTGATCGATGGATCTCTGAACAATCCGTCGTTTTAACGCTTTGATCCTTTAACTTTCATGGATGAACCACAACTTGATAACCGCGGTCATATTCGGCTTCATCTTTCCGGTTTCCTTTGGTTTAAATTTACATTCGTGATTGTGACCGGGTGATATCAACGTAAATAGTACCGTTATGCAATGTTCGCGCAGGTGTTCGATCTTATCGTCAATATCGGTTGATATTGATTCTCGAAACGATTTTATATCCGCTAACGATGGCAATAGTCGGAGATGTTTGATATTAGAGATAACATGCGTCAATATATTAAAGCCAGCTGGCGCGGTGTAAAACCAACGACATCAAAACGACTTTGCTCCGTCCCGAATCCTCTGCGCCTATGATCTGAACGCTGAAGTCGTGGCAGTGCGCCTGTGACGGCGCGCATTCTCAATACCCGCTGTCGGGCCATCATAAAATCCGACGAAATGAAGGCTGATATGAATGTACTAAATAAATCCGGAAACTTTTGTTTGACCCTGCGCAAAGATAACTAGCGATTTCTCTTCAATGTACCGCGGGTGAACTTAATGACGCTGTCGCTGGCGGGTCTTTCTTAACGACGCTGCTGCCTTACGCGCCTTTCATGGCAAAGGACAACTGCTCGCTGCGGTCTGCGGAATAACGTATTCTTAATGACGCTCTCGCCTCCTGTTTATGATGAATACCAGATAACATGGCGCGGTATCGTCAAAATTCGTTATGAAAAGGCGGACTGACGCAATGTCCACACCTGGAATATCCTCTGGGACATTCGTTTTATTGATCTTCTATCACTCAATCTTTAAGGACGTGATTACGAACGATGATCCCCTCGTCGTCTAACGTGGAAAAGATACGGAATGTCTGTCAATAAATTGATCTACGTTCCTCGAACAATTTTGGGACGTGTGGGAAAACAGTTCGTCTTTCATCGACTGATATATTTCTGACCAACGCACTAACGGCTGATGAAGTCGGTCATCGTAACGCTTTCGCGACGACGTTATCACCGTACCTTCTTCGGCGTGGTATCAGCGTAATGAAAGGACGTGCAACGATTCTGTTTGTGAACGATTATGGTTGGAATCGTATTTGGACATTAGGCGGTTGACATCAGCAATATCGCGTCAGTTTGGCGAAAATGTAAGATAACGAAATAACATCGAATTTTACGAAATCAAACATCGAATATGGACTTCTATCTAATATTCCCGCTGATACCGAGGTCGCGGCATTCTATGCTGCGATGAAGCGGTCTCGGTGATTTCTGATGGGGATAGGATCAATCGATGTCTTGGTGTATTCGGAGGGACTCGTTAATCGCCTTGAAACTAAAGATGAGCGGCTCTTCATCTGGCTTTCGCTTATTGATTCGTCTGTTCGACCGATCACCGTGACACTCGGTTTCGACAATTTCGCGATGCTTTCCGATTCGTTACGGTCTGATTTGATACCGGTGACACAATACCATAATCTCGATCGCCATTGTTTATGATCATGGCGAAGATGGCGAATCGCGATATATGGAGGATCGACTCCTTTCGACCTGCGGAATCGGTTCTCATCAACGATGGAAGACTGCGTGGTCAATCTGGTAGCGATCTGCGACTATTGATTGTCGTGAATCGTTATGAACTGATTCTTCTATTATGTTTGTGTCTTTTGTATATTTAATGTATGTCTACGTCATCTGTATGCATATCTAATATTAATGAAGCGGTCATCGGTCGATAAGTGGACCGCGACCTAATGACCGATTGACCAGGCTGTCATCGTCAGATCTATTGACGTACTCTCCATTCTTGCTGTGATGGATGTATCTGGTCATAGATGGAATTCGTCGATCTTCGATGCGTCTCCATCATCGCGATCGTCCATCTAGATAGTCCATATCATCCATTCGACTATCTCATCGATTACTAACAATCGCAGGCATCGGTACGACAATCAAACGTGGAGATTACGTGGACCTCAACCAATAATGATCACAAATAAAATGATCCATGATCATCGTCACTGACCATTACGTGTATAAATGGTGTCGTCGTATGGAACTACTGGATAATAATAATGATAATCGGCTTTGATGAATTAATATTTTCGAAATCGGTTCCATCGAAATTTTCAGTTCACAGATCGTATTTTCGTGATTCGGACGATTGGAATTCTCCAAGTCTATGGTCAAACTGATGTCTTCCATGACGGTCATGATTGGTGATATGATTCGATTAAATCGAATGATCGATCATTCCTCAGTGTCCTGTGTCATGCCTGGTGAATTCGAGGCAGCAGCATTTAGCATGCTTCCTAAACTTTTCGTCAGCCAGTTTGACGTCAATATTCTTCCCTGAAACTGTACAGCGGTTCAAGGCAATCATGCCGCAGGCTAACGGCTACAACGAATATCTTCGAAGCATCATATGCTGTAGCTGAAAAACAAAAATCCCCTTCCCAAAAGATGATGGTCGTCGTCTTGGCGATGATAGCATAAAAGTGCATAGCCTAAGCTGATATCTGAGTGTTACCTAAGGAATAAATATATCTGTTCGCATTAAGAAGAAGTGAAAGGAAGATGTTCCTCCTTGGTGCGGCGACCACTCCGTACTGGAAATGAGAGGAAGAAGAATAGAAAAGACAACACCAATGGCTATGATACTCTATTATAGAGATCGTGTCAAACCCTGAGGGTCCTTCCTGATGGTGAATCTACGTCAATGAACAAGGAGCTCGTCGGTCTCATATCAGTACTCATCGCCAATACCTATGTGTGTGAACCTTCTAGGCTTAATATCCGGGCTGGCCCATCCTGAACCAAATTATGACTCGCGGCCACATTTCGATATTGGGCCTAGAAAGGTCACACACATATGGTAGGCATTGCGATGGGTAGGAGGTTAGGATATGAGATATCCGGCCCGAGCCTGTCTTATTGGATCTTGGATCCAATACCCACTAAGGAAGGACCCTTTAGGGTTTTGACAGGATCTCTATAAATAGGAGTGATTCGCGACCTCATAGGCTAGAGTCTTTTTAACTTGCCTTTCTATTCTCCTCTCCTCTCCACCTCGAAGGCACGGAGTTTTGAGAGAATTAAATCACATAACCACTGTTGTGTGGATCACCCGCTAGAAAGGGCACTTGACCTCCTTCGCCCTCTCCCTAAGGATCTACAAGAAAACGAGGGATATCCCATCTCCTAGGTAACACAATCTGTATCTTGAGTTTTGTGTTTTAGAATTTTGCGCACCAATCTTATACGGCGGCGATCATCTTTTTTTTGGGAATCGGGGATTTTTGTTTTCTTGTTCTTCATTTCGCGTATGATGTAAAGCCCCAAGATTTCCCCCGGTGGTATCGAGCCCGGGTTGTTGTTGCGTCATGATGATTGGTTTTTGAGCTGCGTGTTTGTGTTTAGGAAGAATATTGGCGTCAAAATGGCGCCTTAAGCGAGGACAATGACAGGTTGCTGCCCTCGATCTGCATACTGCAGCCACTGCGGCGGCGGTAGCGGTAAAATAACCCCACACCCCGGCGCATCTTGTGGCCGCGTATTACTTTCTGACAACCCGACCGATCTGCTTGCAATGATGAGCTTCAGCCGTAAGGAGTTAACCCAACCGGAATAAAGCGCCTCTGACCCGACCCATGAAGTGAAGCCCATGAGAACAGCAGGCCAATGAGCATCATCGCGGCGGCAGCGCCTAATGGCGCTCCTCACAGCAAAAAACCAGAGGCGGCCAGCCGAGCAGCTCCGCTGCGGCCGTACCTCGTGGTGGAAACCGCCATGGGGCGGCGCGCCGAGGCGCTTCCTGTGGCGGCGCCCACGCCAATGAGCGTCAAACTGGCGAGGGCACTACCCTCGCCCTCCCCGCCTGAGCGCCGCCACCTTTGCTTGGCCAGCTGGCAACCGAAGAATTAGGGTTTTGGGCAAAGGACAGTTTTGCCGTCAATTCGAGAAATTCAATTTCTGTCTTTTGTCAAATTACAAAATACCCTTAGGAATTGAAAAATTCCCTTATGTCCCTGATTTCAGAAAATATTAATTAATTAAAAAGTTTAGTTGATTATTATTATTTATTATTATCTAGTAGTCCTATATGATGTAATTATTTATACATATAATGTATAATGTGGGCGGATGATCATGGACCATGTGATGTGTGTATTTGTGATTATTATTATTGAGATCTGCGAACCTCTAATATTTCTCCGTTTATTGTCGGGCCTGCATGCCTATGATTAAGTTGTAATCACATGAGGGCGCGGGGGGCGTGAATCACGATAAGCGGGACCCACGAGGACAGACGTCGTGATGCATGGAGATGCATCAAGATGTCTTGAGCAAACGAGGGCGAAGATCGATCACAAGGCATGGAATGCCGTTGCACCATAGATCTTGATGTAGTGATTAGGCCTCTTGGCTGGAAGCCTAATCATATTAGGTTGTAGTCCATGATCATCGATGTGATTGCTTATACACATACTAGATATGTATATATATATTTGCATGCGATGTAGATATATATTAAATATGTATATGTGTGACATATCTATATTAGGAGACCAAATTATAGAAACATCTCTAGATAATATTAAAATTAGGTAGGCGTGAGGCAATTAGAATTGACCCGTGGCCTTCCATCGTTATAGTAAGGCAAATTCCCGGTGTAGGTTGAGTTGGTTGAGTCCCTCGAGACTCTCCTATATCATGATTAAGCTATCTTGCTTATGACATAGAGATATCACCGGTGACACGAGGACATGGTATGCTTGGTGAGTCCCTCGGGTATATCATCAAATGGACTCATCTTGTAATGAAGGTGTTGACTTAGCAAAGCATCATGGTTGGTGGTCCCTCGAGGCCATGTGTGATTGAAGACCCGAACGGGGCGGGGAATCACAAGGAGTTGTGATGGCAAAGAGTTGCCTACCTTTTAGGCTTAGTGTGATTGGTGAGTCCCTCGAGGTTACACTAAGGCGTTGATTGGATCTGATCCCCACTAGAAGTCTGTTGGAGACTTCCGTTTCCGCGTCTTTGAGGGGTGTCAGCGTGACTCGTTAGTAAAATAGTGGGAGCATATTAAGATAGAAGTCCATATCTTGATAGTTTTATTTCTTGCAAAATCTGCATGTTATTCATTTTACTACATCTTTATTTTCTAAAAAATGTAAACTTTCTGAAATCCCTTACGTGGCATACTTGATGTCCTTAGCCTTCTTGGTCCAAATTATAAGTTGGCTCCGTAACTTGAAATTGTTCTCTGGCGGAGAAAATGGTGTATGCGTCCTTGTCTGATGATGCCTCTGCCCTGAAGAAGGGGCAAGCGAGGATGAGATCGTTAAAACGTGAAGTACATTGATGACTCCACTCTTGCTTTCGGTGCTATATGTTGGGCTCTATGACTCCAGAGTTCTGAGACAACATGAAAATGAAAAGATGGATGCGGATCCATTCTCCTACATGTCAAAAATTGTTTGAGGAAACAGGGGAAGGACTCAACGATATGAGATATCCAAGAGCCTTTTCCTTCTAGGATGGCCGAGGGACACGGTTTGGAACCATGTCCTAAAGATGATTGAAGTGGATAGAAACTCACGGTCTGGGAATGGTCCTAGAGGATAACTTATGTGGACATTGTGCTTGATCCCAACATTCCTTTTCACAGTTCATAATGAATTTTAATATGAACAAGCTTGAGGTGACTCTCCTAGAACTCCTCAATATGTTGAGGAGGCAAAAGAACTATTAATAAAAAAAGCCCGTTCTCTACACTGGTGAGACCGAGAAAAAAAAAAAGCGAAGGTCCCTTAAGAAGGGGAAAAGGGCAAAAAAAAAGGTAAAAAGGTTGCTATGAAAAGACCCAGCAAGGACAAAGGCCAGTGCTTCCACTTGTGGTAAAGATGGGCATTGGAAGAGAAACTGCAAAAGTACCTTGCGAAGAAAGATTGAAACAAAAGCTTGATGAAGCTTTAGGTACATTCATGATCGGTCTCCATTTGTGGACTCTTTATGATAACACATGGGTATTGGATACCCGGTAGTGCTTATCATATATGCAATTAGGTTGCAATTCTAGCAAGGCCTAGGGAGACTTCTGAAGAAGAGATGGACCTCAAGATGGGTAATGGAGCAAAAGTTCTTTGTATTAGCTGTTGGCGAAGATAAGCCCTACATCTACCTAGTGGAGCTTTTATTACATTAGATGCATGTTATTTTGTTCCTTCTATTATCAAAAAACATTATCTCCATTTCATGTTTAACAGTTTAGTGGATATAAATTTGTTTTGAGAACAATGGTTGTTGATATTATTAGATGATAAAGATCATCGAAAAAGAACATTGCATAATGGTTTATTTATGTTAGACACCACTCCACATATCATGAATGTAAATTTGTCCAAAAGGAAGCGAGATGAGTTGAATAGTGCATACACATGGCATTGTAAAGCTAGGTCACATCCATGAAAGAAGGATTCAAAAGTTGCTAAATGATGGATATCTAGATCCATTCGACTATGTGTCATATACAACTTGTGAGCCTTGCATTAAATGGAAAAAACCGACCAAATCTCCATTTAGTAGAGCTGGAGAGAGCCAGATGAGTTGTTGGAACTTATACATAGTGATGTATGTGGACCCATGTCAACTCATGCCATTGAAGGTTACTCCTACTTCATTACATTTCTTGATGATTTCTCAAGGTATGGATATGTTTACTTAATGAAGTACAAGTCCGAGGCCTTTGAAATTCAGAGAGTATAAAAATGGGTGGAGAACCAGGTGGAAAAGAGTATCAAAACTCTTGATCAGGATCGAGGAGGTGAATACTTAAATCTGAGTTTACTCGGTTCCTCGAGGACCATGGGATATTATCCCAATGGACACCTCCTTATACACCTCAGCTCAATGGTGTCTCACGAAGGAGAAATCATACATTATTAAATATAGTGCGGTCCATGATGAGTTTTTTTCTTGACCTACCCATCTCATTACGGGGATATGCCTAGAAACCGCAACTTACCTTGACGAGCAGAGTTCCAACTAAATTAGGTAGTGTCTACACCATATG
>LS990924.1:14722306-14745642 GCA_900464855.2 Musa schizocarpa | reverse complement strand
AAACTTGACTTTCGCGGTTAATAAATTGCTTAAGATGTGTTTTGTTATGTAGTTCACTTGTAATTAGGATTAGGATTAAGAAGATAAGCCTATATCTGGTTAGGGGCCAATGGGGCCAAAGTCAGATTTGGTTTGGGCTAAAAGAAAGCCAAACCAAGTGAAAGGAGAGCCGGCGGTGGCACCGCCCAAAGCACTGAAAGTCTTGGGCGGTGACACCTCCTCGAAATGGTATAACTGCTGCAAGTGGCGGTGGTTTTTGCCAAAGATCGGGAACCCAAAGAGAATTTGAATTTTGGAGCCCAAATTTGAATCCTCTTGAGGCCTATAAATACCCCTCAAATCTCAGCTGAGATTACAACCTTTTGAGCAGTAAGAGTTTGAGAGAAAAATCTTAGAAAAGTGTTAGCTTTCTTTCTTTTCAATTTGCTAGTGTTCACCTCATCTCTTCTAAAAATCTGTAAGAGAGTGAACCGCTTGTAAAGAGTTTTAAGAGGGTATTTACCCTTCCATTTCAAGAAGCTTGCTAGTGGAAGGTGGGAGCCTCATCGAAGAGGGGCCTCGCAAGTGGAGTAGGTCATTTGACCAAAAAAACACTCTAAAATCGACGTGATCTGTGGTTTGCGTTTCATTACTGTTATTTATATTATTGCAAATCTTCTTATATGCTCTGGTTCCTTATTACTTTTTTTTTGCAAGATATTTAAGAATACGCTTTTCAAGATTAAACTTGTCAAGTTCGCTCTCTTCATCTGAAAGATTTTTTTTATAAAACCCAAGTTTTTATCCGCTGCACTAATTCACCCCCCCCTCTTAGTGCTGCTCGATCCTAACAATTGGTATCGAGGCGAGGTTATCTCTCACATTTGGTTTAATACCCAAAGAGAGATGACTTACTCCGCATGCAAGAGGGCCATTCTATCACTCGTCCACCTATGTTTAACGGGTCGGATTACACGTATTGGAAGACTGGGATGAGGATCTTCCTTATTTCTATGGATTTCGAGCTTTGGACTATTGTTGAAAACGGATTTCAAAAAATCTTCTCTTCCGATGAGCGAATGGAATGAATCGGATAAAAAGGTTTTTGCTTTTAAATGCAAAGGCTATGAATGCCTTGTTTTGTGCACTAGACAAAAACGAATTTAATCGTGTTTCAATTTGTGATTCGGCTTTTGATATTTGGAGAACTCTTGAGGTCACTCATGAAGGCACTAGCAGTGAAAGAGTCCAAAATCAACATTCTTGTGCACTCTTACGAACTTTTCGAATGAAACCAAGTGAGTCCATCGGAGACATGTACACCCGGTTCTGGATGTCATCAATGGACTCAAAGCTCTTGGTAAAGATTTTACTAACTTTGAACTAGTAACTAAAATCTTAAGATCCTCCCTAAAAGTTGGGATCCAAAAGTTACTGCCATTCAAGAGGCCAAAGACCTTAAAACATTCCCTCTTGAAGAACTCATTGGGTCTCTAATGACCTCATTTAAATGACATGTCAAGCTCATGATGAGCTCGAGAACCCCCTTCCAAAGAACAGGAAGGATATGGCACTCAAATCACAAGAAGACCACTTGAAAGGAACATCAAGTGATGAGGGACAGTGACAATGACATTGCACTTTTGACTCAAAAAATTCAAAAAAATATTTAAGGAAGAACAAATTTAAAAATAATACAAAAAATAAATTTGAACAAAAGAAGGACCAAGTGATTTTATGAATGAAAAAAAAACCGGGACACTACAAGAACGATTGCCCTCAAGCCAAAAAAAGAGAACACCAAAGAAGAAGCGCCAAGGCAACATGGGATGACTCAAGCACATCCGAAGAAGAGGAGTCCAACACCGAGCAAGTTGCTCACTACGCCCTAATGGCCTTCGAAGAAGAGGTAACGGATTTAATTAATGCAGATTTACCTTATCATGATTTATTAAATGCCTTCCATGAGTTATTTGATGAATGTAAGACAATTAGTAGAAAATACAAATTGCTAAGAAAGGAGCATGATAGTCTTACATGTGCTTTTGATAGATTAAAAACTGAATATCATGATTGTCTAGCTTCATGTGTTAAATGCCATGATTTAGAAACTCTCCAAAATGAGAACTTAGTACTTAAGGACACCTTGAAGAAATTCGAGGTCGGTAGCAAGTCCTTAAACATGATCCTTACAAATAAGGGTCACGTTCCTAAAAGGAGTGGAATCGGATTTGTGAGAAGTACTCACCAAAATCCAACCACCTTCGTTAAAGGTCCTATCTTACATGTTCAACATCAAAGCAATTGCAACTTTTGTTGCAAATATGGACATATAACTTACCAATGCCCATTCAAGAAAATTAGTCCGAACAAATTGATTTGGGTTCCTAAAGGAACCATGATCAAGTCTATGCAACATGATAAACAAGTTAGATTAATTTTTGAGGCACCCAAAAGTAAATAGGTACCTAAAAATAATTCCTTCTTGTAGAAACATACACCATCACATGCTAGGAGCAAAAGATGGTATCTTGATAGTGGATGCTCAAGGCATATGACCGGAGATCCATCCCAATTCACCAAGCTCACTAGCATGGACGAAGGCTATGTCACCTTCGGAGACAACAACAAAGGCAAAATCATTGGCAAGGGAACCATAAGTAACAAATCAAGTTTTTCCATTGATGATGTGTTACTAGTTGATGAATTAAAACATAATCTATTGAGCATTAGTCAATTATGCGATAAAGGTTATATCGTTAGATTTGAATCAAATATGTGCATTATTGAAAACCAAATCATAACGTGACTATGATTGCTTTAAAAACAAAATAATGTCTATACCATCAATCTTGATGAACTAAGTAATGAAATGTGTTTCTCCGCCATAAATGATGATGCTTGGCTTTGGCATAGGAGATTAGGCCATGCAAGCATGAAAACAATATCTAAAATCTCATCTCAAGAATTAGTACGAGGGATTCCGAATATAAAGTTTATTAAAGATAAGGTATGCGATGTATGTCAACTAGGGAAACAAATAAAAACAAGCTTCAAACCAAAAAATCAAATTAGCACCACTAGACCGTTACAATTGATCCATTTGGACTTATTTGGACCAATTGATACAACAAGTCTAGGTGGAAGCAAATATGCTTTTGTGATTGTGGATGACTACTCTAGATACACTTGGACCTATTTCTTAGCTCACAAAAGTGATTGTTTCAAGTGTTTCTCTAAATTTTGTAAACTCACTCAAAACGAAAAAGGGTTCATGATTTCATCAATTCGGAGTGATCATGGTGGCGAATTTCAAAACCATGACTTCCAAAATTTTTTGTGAAGTAAATAGATACAATCATAACTTCTCCACCTGAGAAATCCCCAACAAAATGGAGTAGTTGAAAGAAAAATAGAAACCTACAAAAATGGCAAGAACTATGTTAAGCTAACATAGTTTACCTAAGTATTTTTTGGTAAAGCCAGAAAATGCTTGCTACATCATGAATAGAGTCCTAATAAGACCTTCCTTATCAAAAAACTCCCTATGAATTATGGAATAACAAAAACCAAATATTTCCTATTTTAAAGTTTTTAGGTTGTAAATGCTTTATTTTTAAATGAAAGGGATGCCTTAGGAAAATTTGATGCAAAAATCGATGAAGGCATCTTTCTTGGTTACTCTTCCGTTTTTGAAAGCTTTTCGGGTTTTAATAAAAGAACCTTAGTAATTGAAGAGTCTATTCATGTAGTTTTTAATGAAGTCTCAAATTGTAAGAAAAATGATTTTGATGATGATCTTAGTTTTGATAATTTGAATTTAAATGAACCCCCTCCTCAAAATAGCAACTTGGATGCACCTTCTTCCCAAATTTCCTTACCTAAGGAATGGAAGTATATAGATGCTCATCCAAAGGAGCTAATTATAGGGGATACATCTAAAGGGGTTCAAACTCGTTCCTCTTTCAAGAATTTTTTGCTAATGCCGCCTTCCTTTCTCAAATTGAACCTAAGTGCATTGACGAGGCCATAAAAAAGATGATTTTTGGATTATTGCAATGCAAGAGGAACTGAATCAATTTGAGAGAAACAAGGTGTGGGAGCTTGTTCCTAGACCTAGTGACCATTTAGTCATTGGTACTAAGTGGGTCTTTAGAAACAAGCAAGACGAAAATGGTATCGTGGTTAGAAACAAGGCTAGATTAGTGGCCAAAGGTTTCAACCAAGAAGAAGGTATCGACATTGAAGAAACCTTCAGCTCCCGTGGGCTCGATTAGAAGCCATAAGGATGCTCCTTGCCTATGCTAGTAGTTACAATTTTAAACTATTTCAAATGGATGTCAAAAAAGTGCCTTCTTGAATGGTTTTATTTCGAAGAAGTATATGTCGAACAACCTCCGGATTTGAAAATTCTCTTCTTCCTAATCATGTATTTAAATTGACTAAGGCTCTCTATGGTTTGAAACAAGCTCCTAGAGCTTGGTATGAAAGGCTTAGTTCCTTTCTTATTTTAAATAATTTTACCAAAGGCAAGGTTGATACTACATTGTTTATTAAACATTTTGAAAATAATTTTCTTATTGTACAAATTTATGTTGACGATATTATTTTTGGCTCTTGGATGAATCACTATGTGAATCATTTGCCAAATCTATGAGTCATGAATTTGAAATGAGTTTAATGGGGGAATTAACTTTCTTTTAGGATTACAAATCAAACAACTTAAGGATGGTGTATTTCTCAACCAATCTAAATATACATTAGAATTGTTAAAACGATTTAACATGGATAATTCAAAAGCAATAAACACCCCTATGAGTACTTGACTAAGTTAGATATGGATGAAAATAGTGAAAACTTGATCAAAAAAACATACAGGGGGGAATGATAGGTAGTCTACTCTACCTTACAGCCACTAGACCAGATATCATGTTTAGTGTAGGACTTTGTGCTAGGTTTCAATCAAATCCTAAATTATCTCATCTTAAAAGTGTTAAAAGAATATTTAGGTATCTTAAAGGAACTCCAAATTTAGGTTTATGGTATCCAAAATCTGAAAAATTTGATTTAATAGCTTACGTGGGATGCCGATTTTTGGCGGATGTAGGATAGATAGAAAGAGTACATCCGGAACATGCCAATTTTAGGACATGCACTTGTTTCTTGGACTTCAAGAAACAAAATTCAATAACACTATCTACGGCGGAAGCCGAATACATTCTTCTTGAAAGCATGTTGTTGTGCACAAGTTGTTTGGATGAAAAATACATTGGAAGACTATGGAATTCACTTTAAAAATATTCCCATAAAATGTGATAATACTAGTGTCATATGTCTTACTAAAAATCCAATTCAGCATTCTAGAACTAAGCACATCGACGTTAGGCATCATTTCATCTGTGATCATGTTCTTAACAATAATGTTGTTCTAGAATTCATCGACCACAGAAGCATCAATTAGCAGACATATTCACAAAAGCCTTGAATGAAGACCAATTTGAATTCATTAGAAGGGAATTAGGCATGTTAAATTGTCCCTAAAATGAGCTTCACGAAAAATGACTCGTCCTTTTCCTTTCTTTTGTAGATTTGATTTCTTCTTTCTTCTTCACTTCAAAATGATCCATTAAAGTATAACTTATTATCTTGAGGGAAGCAAACAAAAAGGGGGAGAGGAAGAAAAATTTTTTCTTTCCTCCACGGGATGCCAACGGTGGCATCGCCAGATCTGGCGGTTGGTTGCGCTTTGGGCCAAGGGCCAGCGGTGACACCGCCGGTTTGGTGGCACCAACCGAAAGGACCCTTATTAACCCGAGGGGTTAGGGGGGGTGACACAGCCCCCAACCCGAAGAAAGCTCTCCAAACCCTCTCCCATTTCCTCTAACCCTCATTCTGCCTCTTAGAAGCACCGGGAAGGTTTCTTGGTGGTCCAAGCCTTCCATCTCTCAAGCATAATCTCCATAAGGTAACACTTGAAATCCTTCTTTTTTTGATATCTCATTCCCTCTTTTTCTTTTCTCTTTCCTTTGCTTATTTTTTTCACAATTTCATCATCATCTTGTCTAGATAATGGCTCCTAAGAGATCAAAAGGAAAAAAAGGATTGAAGGAGATTCATTTGACTATGATCTTTTTAGATCAAAAGAGGTAGCCCTTAGTTTTCCAAAATTTGAAAGACGAGGTATCCATAAGGGAAAATATGTTGACTTGGATGAACTAGAAGACTTAGATCCCATTAGGTATTTTGCACACCTAAAAGCTCTACCACTACTGCAACTAGATGAACCAATCTATCCGCGATTAGTTAGATTGTTCTATGCCAACCTATATGAGGACAATAATAGCCTAAGCACTTACCTTCTAGGAACACCCATTAGAATATTTGACAACACCATTTGTGAGCTAATTGGCATAACTGAACAAGATAGAGGATGCTATTTTAAAGGTAAATGGGACGTCAACTCAATAGGAGCAACCTATACCGAAGCCGTAGAAACAATCTTTGCAAATCCAAACCTTGACTTCCTACCCAAGAGCTGTGAACACTTACTGCCTTTCAACGCTAAAATTCTTCATCACATTATCACAAGCATCATATTCCCCAAACAATTTCATCTTGACGAAATAAGTCAAATTGAGATGAGTACCATGTATTGGATTATGACCGGTCGGGATAATTGTTTTGGGTACTTCGCAACACATGCAGGATATTATGGGTAAAGATACTATGCTGCCATATGGGAGGTTAATCACTAGATTTCTTCATGCCTATGACATTTGCATCCCACCGATGAAGAATCTATTCAAAATGATAAATATAACATAATAAATAAAAACCTGAAAAAGACTTAGGTGCACCTTTAGCAATGGCATATGGGTTAGGCAGCCTAGAAGGACCGGATCAATTCCTCCACAAATAGAACACCCAAACACCAATTCTTATGGGAAATGAATCTCCTCCTCCTAGTCCTTTTGGCAAGCAGCACCTTCAGCTCCTATTTCCTCCTCGAAGATCGCATTATGGCAGAACTGTCTCAGATCAAATCACAAGCAAGAACATATTCAAAATCAACAAGTTGAAATTTTGAAGACACTCGACAACTGAATGAAAAAATGGATATCATGTATCAGCATTGTGGATTACCTCCTAAGGATTAAATTGATGTATCTTTTAATTCTGTTCTGTTTGCTTTTAACAACAAGTTTGTCATCGATTAAACGATAACTGATCCTTCCTTTTAGATAACTACTGGTATCTTTTAAGTATGTTTTGATCTGCATGATTTCTTTTGGATAAACTATTTCTGGCAAATTTCAATGATAAACCTTGTTAAATGCTATTTTTTCGATGGCTTGTCTCCTTTTGTTGATGACAAAGGGGGAGAAGTGATGACCTACACCATAATGATAGCATAACTTATATGGATTACAAAAACTTGTGTGATATGATTGACTTATATGCCTTGCAAAATCCATGAAAATATCACAAGATTGATTGATCATATTGAAAGCATGCCATACAATATATATTGAAAATCTTTATCTTCTGTCGTAGTAAAATTTGTCCCTTTTCATTTAACTTATGATTTTCATAGAAGTTTTGTATTCACTATTGTTTAAAGAGGATCACGATAAGCTCTACGGTTAGAACTTATCGGGTTATGCTTGAATCCAATGGAATGGAATTCAAGTGGTTTTTATCTTCTCATAATATGGCATATAGATAGGGGGAGTTATGTTTAACTTCGTCATCAATTGATTGTCATCATCAAAAAGGGGGAGATTGTTGAATCTCAGATTTTGATGATAAAATCAATTGATGGGTTATTTAATCTAATCCATATTATTGAGTTAAGTGTGCAGGATTAACTACGATAAACAGAAAATACAAAGCAAGAATACCGGAGTCGAGTTCGATGAACGTTTAAGAGTTCGATGAATCATCGAAGATGCTGTCGGAACCAATCGAGAAGAAATCGGGAACCTGTTGGAAGTTCGCCGAAGAGATCGTCGGAGGTTCGCAAAGATCACCGAGAAGTCTCAGCTACTCTTTAAAGTCATCACAAGTTGGGAGGCGTGCTTGGACCCCGTCGAAGGAAGTTCTGGGGAAAAGCTTCGTCGGAACAAAACTTGACGTTAGCGGTTAATAAATTGCTTAAGATGTGTTTTGTTATGTAGTTCACTTGTAATTAGGATTAGGATTAAGAAGATAAGCCTATATCCTGGTTAGGGGCCAAGCTGGGGCCAAAAGTCAGATTTGGTTTGGGCTAAAAGAAAGCCAAACCAAGTGAACAGGAGAGCCAGGCGGTGGCACCGCCAAAGACTGAGAGTGGCTGGGTGACACCTCTGAGCTGGGCGGTGGCAACCGCCCAGCACGAACTAGGCTGGCGGTGGCACCGCTTGGCTGGCAGGTGGCACCGCCAGCATCGGGAACCCAAAGAGAATTTGAATTTTGGAGCCCAAATTTTGGAGCCCAAATTTGAATCCTCTTGAGGCCTATAAATACCCCTCAAATCTCAGCTGAGATTACAACCTTTTGAGCAGCAAGAGTTTGAGAGAAAAATCTTAGAAAAGTGTTAGCTTTCTTTCTTTTTCAATTTGCTAGTGTTCACCTCATCTCTTCTCGAAAATCTGAAGAGAGTGAACCGCTTGTAAAGAGTTGTAAGAGGGGTATTTACCCTTCCATTTCAAGAAGCTTGCTAGTGGAAGGTGGGAGCCTCATCGAAGAGGGGCCTCGCAAGTGGAGTAGGTCATTTGACCGAACCACTCTAAAATCGGCGTGATCTATGGTTTGCGTTTCATTACTGTTATTTATATTATTGCAAATCTTCTTATATGCTCTGGTTCCTTATTACTTTTGCTGCGCATATTTAAGAATACGCTTTCAAGATTAAACTTGTCAAGTTCCGCTCTCTTCATACGAAAGATTTTTTATAAAACCCAAGTTTTTATCCGCTGCACTAATTCACCCCCCCCTCTTAGTGCTGCTCCGATCCTAACAATTACCACAAGGGAAAGGGGGGGGCAATGATGGGAAGGCTGTCATCCGTCGAAGGGCGACCAAGAAAGCCAACCGATCATGTGCCAAGAGTCCAAAGACCCATGGTACATTCTTATCCACTGCATCCAAGAGCACTCCGTGAACACTTTGGAGCCACTCGAGACGAGAGGTGCGAGACATGACATCGTTCGAGGACACACAAGGTGCACGGACATCGACACTCCTCATTCATTATAGGGACATGAGGCGTGGATAAGCGAGGTAAACAATGTCTATTTCCAAAGGAACTAGGTAGATTGTACAGGCAACACACATCTCCGTTCAACAGAGAACCATTGAAGGGACTTGCAATGTCGGTGGTCAACTGCACAAAAGCAGGGAGCCCACCGCGCATACAAATCCATCACCGCTCACATGCCGACACAGTCATCCCATCGGACAGCCCATCGCCAACCACGAGCAACAAAGACTCAAGTGGCCGATCAAATAAGGCAATCGACGACAAGACACCGCCGTAATGCGGCGAAGTACAGAGCAACGCAGCGACTTTGTTGGCCACCAAGGAAGAAGAAGATTTCAATCGAAGGAAAAACGGCCCATAAACAGGGCAAAAACAGACCAAAATTGGCCATTTTTGGTTGACCTTTTGCTTCGCTCACGTCGTTCGCCGCGGCACGCAAGAACAGCCCAAAAACTGGCCAAAACGACCCAAAAACTGGCCAAAACTGACCATTTTTGGCTGAGCGAACGAGCGGCGAGCGACGGACAGCGAGCGAAGCGAGAGGCAGCACCGTCCCTGCTATACGAACGCACCATTTTTGCTCCGCTCACGTCGTTCGCCGCAGCACGCAAGAACTGCCCAAAAACTGGCCAAAACGGCCCAAAAACGGGCCAAAACTGGTCATTTTTGGCTGAGCGGGCGAGCGGCGAGCGGCGAACAGCGAGCGAAGCGAGAGGCAGCACCGTCCCTGCTATACGAACGCCCCATCCAGCCCTGTGCCACCCGGGGGGTTCAAGGGTGATGAGATGGCTGACGTTTTGCTCCGCTCACGTCGTTCGTCGCGGCACGCAAGAACTGCCAAAAAACTGGCCAAAACTGGCCATTTTTGGCTGAGCGAGCGAGCGGCGAGCGGCGGACAGCGAGCGAAGCGAGAGGCAGCACCGTCCCAGCTATACGAACGCCCCATCCAGCCCTGTGCCACCCGGGGGGTTCCAGGGTGCTGAGATGGCTGACGTTTTATTCCGCTCACGTCGTTCGCCGCGGCACGCAAGAACTGCCCAAAAACTGGCCAAAACAGCCCAAAAACGGGCCAAAACTGGCCATTTTTGGCTGAGCGAGCGAGCGGCGAGCGGCGGACAGCGAGCGAAGCGAGAGGCAGCACCATCCATGCTATACGAACGCCCCATCCAGCCCTGTGCCACCAGGGGAGTTCCAGGGTGCTGAGATGGCTGACGTTTTGCTCCGCTCAAGTCGTTCGCCGCGGCACGCAAGAACTGCACAAAAACTGGCCAAAACAGCCCAAAAAGGGCCAAAACTGGCCATTTTTGGCTGAGCGAGCGAGCGGCGAGCGGCGGACAGCGAGCGAAGCGAGAGGCAGCACCGTCCCTGCTATAAGAACGCCCCATCCAGCCCTGTGCCACCCGGGGGGTTCCAGGGTGCTGAGATGGCTGACGTTTTGCTCCGCTCACGTCGTTCGCTGCGGCACGCAAGAACAGCCCAAAAACTGGCCAAAAGAGCCCAAAAATGAGCCAAAACTGGCCATTTTTGGCTGGGCGGGGCGAAGCGGCGGCGGACAGGACAGCGAAGCGAGAGGCAGCACCGTCCCTGCTATATCTGAACGCCCCATCCAGCCTGTGCCACCCGGGGTTCCAGGGTGCTGAGATAGCTGACGTTTTGCTCCGCTCACGTCGTTCGCCACGGCACGCAAGAACTGCCCAAAAACTGGCCAAAACAGCCAAAAAACGGGCCAATTTTGGATCAGCGAAGCGGCGGCGGCGGCGGACAGCAGCGGCGAGAGGCAGCACCGTCCCTTCTATATCTGAACGCCCCATCCAGCCCTGTGCCACCCGGGGTTCTAGGGTGCTGAGATGGTTGACGTTTTGCTCGCTCACGCCGTTTCGCGCGCACGCAAGAACTGCCAAAAACTGGCCAAAACAGCCCAAAAAACGGGCCACAACTGGCCATTTTTTTTTTTGGCTGGCGAAGGAGCGGCGGCGGCGGACAGCGAAGCGGCGAGAGGCAGCACCGTCCCTGCTATCTGAACGCCCCATCCAGCCCTGTGCCACCCGGGGTTCCAGGGTGCTGAGATGGCTGACGTTTTGCTCGCTCACGTCGTTAGCAGCGGCACGAAAAGAACTGCCCAAAAACTGGCCAAAACAGCCCAAAAAAAAGGGCCAAAACTGGCCTTTTGGCTGAGCGGAAGCGGCGGCGGGCGACAGACAGCGGTTAAGAGAGGCAGCACCGTCCCTGCTATCGAACGCCCCATCCAGCCCTGTGCCACCCGGGGGTTCCAGGGTGCTGAGATGGCTGACGTTTTTGCTCGCTCACGTCGTTCGCCGCGCACGCAAGAACTGCCCAAAAACTGGCCAAAACAGCCCAAAAACGGGCCAAAACAGGCCATTTTGGCTGAGCGAAGCGAGGGCGAGACGCAGACAGCGAAGGGCGAGCGAGAGGCAGCACCGCCCCTGCTATCTGAACGCCCCATCCAGCCCTGTGCCACCGGGGGGTTCCAGGGTGCTGAGATGGCTGACGTTTTGCTCGCTCCACGCCGTTCGCCGCGCACGCAAGAACTGCCCAAAAACTGGCCAAAACAGCCCAAAACGGGCCAAAACTGGCCATTTTTGGCTGAGCGAGCAAGCGGCGGCGAGTGGCGGACGGACAGGACGGCGGAGAGGCAGCACCGTCCCTACTATCGAACGCCCCATCCAGCCCTGTGCCACCCGGGGTTCCAGGGTGCTGAGATGGCTGACGTTTTGCTCGGCTCACGTCGTTCGCCCAGCGGCACGCAAGAACTGCCCAAAACTGGCCAAAACAGCCCAAAAGCGGGCCAAAACTGGCCATTTTGGCTGATCAAGCGGCGGCGAGGCGCAGACAGCGGCGAGAGGCAGCACCGCCCCTGCTATATGAACGCCCCATCCAGCCCTGTGCCACCCGGGGTTCCAGGGTGCTGAGATGGCTGACGTTTTGCTCCGCTCACGTCGTTCGGCCGGGCACGCAAGAACTGCCCAAAACTGGCCAAAACCGCCCAAAAAAAACAGGCCAAAACTGGCCATTTTTGGCTGAGCTGGCGCGGCGGCGGACAGCGAAAGCGGCGAGAGGCAGCACCGTCCCTGCTATACGAACGCCCCATCCAGCCCTGTGCCACCCGGGGGGTTCCAGGGTGCTGAGATGGCTGACGTTTTACTCCGCTCACGTCGTTCGCCGCGGCACGCAAGAACAGCCCAAAAACTGGCCAAAACGACCCAAAAACTGGCCAAAACTGACCATTTTTGGCTGAGCGAACGAGCGGCGAGCGACGGACAGCGAGCGAAGCGAGAGGCAGCACCGTCCCTGCTATACGAATGCACCATTTTTGCTCCACTCACATCGTTCGCCGCGGCACGCAAGAACTGCCCAAAAACTGGCCAAAACGGCCCAAAAACGGGCCAAAACTGGCCATTTTTGGCTGAGCGGGTGAGCGGCGAGCGACGGACAGCGAGCGAAGCGAGAGGCAGCACCGTCCCTGCTCTACGAACGCCCCATCCAGCCCTGTGCCACCCGGGGGGTTCAAGGGTGCTGAGATGGCTGACGTTTTGCTCCGCTCACGTCGTTCGCCGCGGCACGCAAGAACTGCCCAAAAACTGGCCAAAACAGCCCAAAAACGGGCCAAAACTGGCCATTTTTGGCTGAGCGAGCGAGCGGCGAGCGGCGGACAGCGAGCGAAGCGAGAGGCAGCACCGTCCCTGCTATACGAATGCCCCATCCAGCCCTGTGCCACCCTGTCACGAACGGTCTTCGCGCACCCGCAACAACTCTGTTCAACGAACCGTTCGTCGTTCGCACCTGCATTTACAGCTGCTTGGCAGCATGTTTTCTCTTAGTTTTGGGTCATTTTGCTTGTAAATATGTAAGTTCGAACAAGCTGCAGCGTTGTAAAGCGAATGCTCACCGAACCGAGCAAAACAGCCCCAAAACAGCCCAAATCAGCCTCGTTTTCGCGTGCCGCGGGAGGTGAGCGGAGAACTGCCTCCGCTCACAAAACGTCAGCCAGCTCAGACCCCAGGAACCCCCCGGGTGGCACATGGCTGGATGGGGCTTCGGTTATATACCGGGCGTTGAACACTCTTTCGCAAGTTCGCACGTGACCTTTACGGGAACTTGGTTTTGCGCCCGGGACCAGGTGAGCGGCTGTTTGTGGGCTTGCAGCTGTTCGTTCATCCTTGAAAGCCTTGTTTTTCTCCCTCTCCTTCTTTTCTCTTATGCACACAAGGTGTTCGACGAATTGCTTGTAAAGCTTCCCTTTCCGCGAGACTTCGGGACTTGTCCGTTGCTCGTTCTTTCGAACTAACTTCTTTCTCTTTTACAGGTCCTTAGGGACCTGCGAGAGGTTACAAAGTGGGCTGATCCTTGCGGAGCAAGATTGCAAGGGCGAAGCGCGACTTAGGCAACGCAAGCTAAGTTCGCGTCCTTGCCCCAAGGGTGAAGCGCGACTTAGGCAACGCAAGCTAAGTTCGCGTCTTTGGCCGCAAGGGTGCCTCACGCCTTAGGCAATTCCAGCTAAGGTCGTGACATTGTGGTATCGAGCAGGCAAGCTCTTCGATCGAACAGCGAACGAACCGCGAACTTCGCCATGGCAAAGCATCGTGGCGAATCAAGCAAAAGACGGGCAAGCCGGACCTTTGCCCCAAGCAGCCGCAGGTGGGCTGCATGTGCACACTCGCTCTCATGCTGTTGGAGCTGCTCACGAAGATCGTGGCAGCGAACAGGATGAGCGAGAAGTTGGTAACTCTCCGCATGAAGGAGGAAGCGCAATCTGCGCGCTTAACGGGAAAAAGGAGTCACAAGGAGAGACTCACGACGGCGGAAACTCGCCTGGATGTTCTGGAAGCGAGCATGGAGGAACTCTACCATGGCCAACAAAGACTTGTTGGGGTAGAGAGCTCGCAAGAGGAAGCGGAGTCCAGGATCGACAAGGTCGAGGCCCTAGTCGACCGATTGTCTGATGACACCAAGGACTCTGTGCAACACTTACAGGATGTTGTGGCGGAACTCACGGCAAAGGTGGCTATGCTCACAAGAACGCTAAATGCGGGAGGAGGCAACACCCGCGTTGCACCGCCACAAAACTTGAGGGCACCGGAGCCCCATGGATACGGAGGGGCTAGAGATGCCAAAGAGCTCGAGAACTTTCTGTTCGACATGGAGCAATACTTCCGAGCTACGAGGCCCAATTCTGAAGATACCAAAGTTTCTATAGCAACGATGTATCTGAACGGAGATGCAAAACTTTGGTGGCGAACTCGTTGGGAAGAGATCCAACAAGGTCGGTGTCGAGTCGACACATGGGAGGACTTGAAGCGGGAGTTGAGAACTCAGTTCCTTCCGGAGAACACAGAGTTCGTCGCAAGAAGGAAGTTGAGACAACTCCGCCAAAGCACCACCATCCGAGACTATGTAAAACAGTTTTCTACACTAATGCTGGACATACAGGACATGTCCGAGAAGGACAAGTTATTCAGCTTCCTCGATGGTTTGAAATCATGGGCTCAGCAGGAGCTAAATCGAAGGAATGTTACCGATGTAGTCGGGGCAATCGCTGCTGCAGAAAGGCTCACCGACTTTGTTTCCTCGGAAGACCCAGCGAGAAGGAAACAATCTTCAAGCAATCGCCCGCCAAAACATTCTCGAGGGAAGGAGCTCGGGGGTGAACAAAAGAAGAAGAGCTCCCATAAAGGGCCGAACCCAAAAGGCAAGGCCTCAAAACCTGGAGGATGCTTCTTGTGCGGAGGACCGCACATGGTAAGGGAGTGCCCACAGAAGCAGGCACTCAACGCTTTGACGGCTTCCATCCACCCTCCCCGATCGGACAAGGGCAAAGCTGTTGCTCTTAGTTCGAGCAGTTCAGAATCCGGCAGCGACGATGAGGAGTCGCAAGGACCCCGAATGGGAGCAATGCGATTGTTGAACGCTATGCGGGGGGTCAAGTGGGGGGGAGAATATGAAGACGAAGGCACAAAAAAGGAAGCAGCGAGCTGATGTATGTGGACATTAAGCTAAATGGCCAAACGACCCGTGCAATGGTGGATCGGGCGCTACCCACAACTTCATAGCCGATCATGAAGCACAACGACTTGGGTTGACCTTGGAGAAGAGCCCAAGCCGAATGAAGGCGGTGAACTTCGAGGCCAAAGCGAATCTCCGGGTTGGCGAAGGGTGTTCCTATCAAAATCGGGACTTGGAGCGGAAACACCAACATGATGGCGTGCCACTAGATGACTTCAAGTGATTCTTGGAATGGAGTTTATGCATCTTGGCGGGGTTGGTGCCGATGCCGTTCTTGAACTCCCTATGTATGATGGGAGGCGATGACCCTCGCGTGGTTCCGTCTCGGAGAGGAACCAAGGAGCCCCAACACATTTCGGCATTACAATTGAAGAAAGGGGTGTGAAAGGGCGAACTGACATTCGTGGCTGCTATGAAGCTAGAGCCACTCAATGAAGAGGCCACTCAAGAACCTGCTGTGGTGGCGAACGTCCTGAAGGAGTTCAAAGACGTTATGCCACCCGAGTTGCCGAAGACCCTTCCACCACGCAGAGGCGTGGATCACAGTATCGAGCTGGAGCCAGGAGTGAAGCCTCCAGCGAGAGCACCCTATCGCATGCCCCCTTGAGTTGGCAGAACTCAGAAAGCAGTTAGGTGAACTGCTAAGCGGTGGTCTCATCCGCAGCTCAAAAGCACCTTTCGGAGCTCCAGTTCTCTTCCAAAAGAAACAAGATGGGAGCCTCCGATTATGCGTCGACTATCGAGCCCTCAACAAAGTAACGGTGAAGAACAAGTATCCCATCCCGCTCATTGCGGACTTGTTCGATCAATTGGGTAAGGCAAAGTATTTCTCAAAACTCGACCTTCGGTCGGGGTATTGGCAGGTGCGCATTGCTGAAGGCGACGAAGCAAAGACTACCTGTGTGACCAGGTATGGAGCGTTTGAGTTCTTGGTGATGCCTTTCGGCTTAACCAATGCTCCGGCCACATTCTGTACTCTCATGAACCAGCTATTCAAGGAGTATTTGGATAAGTTCGTGGTCGTCTATTTGGACGATATCGTCGTCTGACCAAACGCCGAGGAGCACGTCAAGCACCGAACGATTTTCAAAGTTCTCGGGGAGAACACTTTGTTTAAAAAAAGGGAGAAATGCTACTTTGCTCAAACTGAGATTCTATTCTTGGGGCATCGAATCGGTGATGGCTCCATTCGGATGGATAAGTCGAAGGTGCAAGCGATTCGCGGAATGGCGAACTCCAAAGAAGGTGCGAGTTGAGATCCTTCCTTGGTTTCGTCAATTACTATCGACGCTTCATTGCGGGATATTCGAAGCGGGCAACCCCACTGACGGAGTTGCTGAAGAAGGAGCAGCCTTGGAAGTGGTCGACAAATGTGAGATGGCATTCCAGGATCGAAGGCTGCTGTTCTAGAAGAACCGGTGCTCAAATTACCAAACTATGGAGAGCCCTTTGAAGTCCATACAGATGCTTGGGACTTCGCTATTGGGGAGTACTCATGCAGGAAGGTCATCCGGTGGCCTCGAGAGCCGCAAACTCAACGAGACCCGAGAGGCGGTATCCAAAGTACATGAGAAAGAAATGACAGCAGTGATCCCTTTGTCTGCGAAGTTTAGCGACACTACCTCCTCGGTCGCGATTTGTCTTGAGGATGAACAACATCGCCCTGAGCTATTTCCAAACTCAGAAGAAGCTCTCCCCAAAGCAGGCACGGTGGCAGGACTTCTGGCTGAATTTGATATGGCGATGGAGTACAAGCACAGGGAAGGCGAACGTCGTGGCCGATCTTGTTGAGTCGGAAGGTGGAATGCGTGAATGCTGCACAACTAGAGGGCAGAGGCCAAGCAAGTCAGTTGCACTCCAACTTCCTTTCCCGAATCAAGGATGGACTGTATAGTGATCCCCGGCAGTTATCCCCCGATGCAGCTCATCAAAGAAGGCAAGGCACGACGGTTTTGGGGTCGGGAGGGACTTGTTCACACGAAAGGGAATAGGGTCTATGTTCCTCGAGTGGACAATTTAAGGCGTGAACTCTTAAAAGAGTGTCACGATTCCCTTTGGGCTGGACACCCGGGCATTCACAGAACGTTGGCTCTCGTGGAGAGGGCCTTCTACTGGCCAAAGATGGGGATTGATGTGGAGGAGTATGTTCGAACATGCCTTACTTGCCAACAAGACAAGGTGGGCGGCAAAGCCGGTGGGACTCTTTGGAGCCGTTGTCGTGCGTGCGAAAGGCCATGGGAGAGCATTTCCTTAGACTTCATATCAAGCTTGCCACCTATAGGGGGACTTGGATCGATACCGTGGTGGTCGATCGGTTTTCAAAGTATGCAACTTTCATTGCTGCTCCCCTATCTTGTTCAAATTTGAAGAGGCGGCCGGCCCGATGATGAAGGGCGTAGTGAAGTATTGGGGAGTCCCACACAATATCATTAGTGATCGAGGACTTCGGTTCTTGGGACGATTCTGGACCGAGCTATTCAAATTGTTGGGGTCAAAGTTATACTTCTCTACAAGCCTCCACCCCCCAGCACGGATGGTGGTGAAAGAATAAATTTGCTCTTGGAGCAAGTATCTCCGGCACTACGTGAGTGCCAATCAACGAGATTGGGTGAAGCTGTTGGACATCGCCCAATTCTCCTACAACTTGCGCCGAGCTCTGCATCCAACAAGAGCCCCTTCGAAATTATCACAGGACAACAACCGTCGACTCCACACACTATGGCAATTGGGTATCTTGTTAGTAGTCCATCAGCCTATCATTTTCGCAAAGGAGTGGCATCGAAATGCCGATATTGCGTGAGCTTACTTGGAGAAGGCGGCAAAACGGATGAAGAAGTGGGCAGACTTGGGAAGGCGACCACAAGAGTTCAAAGTTGGCGATTTGGTGTTGGTAAAGCTCCAACCAAAGCATCACTCCAATTCTTCGAGAACGAGTCCACAAAGGATTGGTGCGTAAGTATGAAGGGCCCTTCCCAATTATTAGCAGAGTAGTAGGCAATGTTTCCTACAAGTTGCAGCTGCCGGCGTGGTTCAAAATTCACAACGTCCTTCACGCCAAGAACCTGAAGGCCTACCATTCGGATCCGCAAAGATGCTTCTCGGTGTTCCAACTCGGCTACCTCCCATCACAGCCTCCTACGAAGCGAGTGGAATCCATTCCGGCGGATCGTGAAGAAAAAGCTACCCACCGGAGCGAACAAACAGAGTACTTGGTGAAGTGGTGAAAGCTTCCCCAAACTGAAGCCAGTTGGGAGCACGAAGACGCGCCTGCGACATGAAGAAGAAGTCATCAACAACTACCAACAGGCGTCGACGAGGGCGCCGACGGTTTAAGTGGGGGAGAATGTCACGAGCGGTCGCGTCGGCACCCGAACAACTCTGTTCAACGAACCGTTCGTCGCCGCGCACCTGCATGTACAGCTGCTTGGCAGCATGTTTTCTCTTAGTTTTGGGTCATTTTGCTTGTAAATATGTAAGTTCGAACAAGATGCAGCGTTTAAAGCGACCGCTCACCGAACCGAAAGCAAAACAGCCCCAAAACAGCCCAAATCAGCCTCGTTTTTTGGCGTGCCGCGGGAGGTGAGCGGAGAACTGCCTCCGCTCACAAAACGTCAGCCAGCTCAGACCCCAGGAACCCCCCGGGTGGCACATGGCTGCATGGGGCTTCGGTTATATACGGGCGTTGAACACTCTTTTCGCAAGTTCGCGCGCGTGACCTTTTACGGGAACTTGGTTTTGCGCCCAGGACCAGGTGAGCGGCTGTTTGTGGGCTTGCAGCTGTTCGTTCATCCTTGAAAGCCTTGTTTTTCTCCCTCCCTCTTTTCTCTTGTGCACACAAGGTGTTCGACAATTGCTTGTAAAGCTTCCCTTTCCATGAGACCGGGACTTGTCCGTTGCTCGTTCTTTCGAACTAACTTCTTTCTCTTTTACAGGTCCTTAGGGACCTGCGAGAGGTTACAAAGTGGGCTGATCCTTGCGGAGCAAGATCGCAAGGGCGAAGCGCGACTTAGGCAACGCAAGCTAAGTTCGCGTCCTTGCCCCAAGGGTGAAGCGCGACTTAGGCAACGCAAGCTAAGTTCGCGTCTTTGGCCGCAAGGGTGCCTCACGCCTTAGGCAATTCCAGCTAAGGTCGTGACAACCCGGGGGGTTCCAGGGTGCTGAGATGGCTGACGTTTTGCTCCGCTCACGTCGTTCGCCGCGGCACGCAAGAACTGCCCAAAAACTGGCCAAAACAGCCCAAAAACGGGCCAAAACTGGCCATTTTTGGCTGAGCGAGCGAGCGGCGAGCGGCGGACAGCGAGCGAAGCGAGAGGCAGCACCATCCCTGCTATACGAACGCCCCATCCAGCCTTGTGCCACCCGGGGGGTTCCAGGGTGCTGAGATGGCTGACGTTTTGCTCCGCCACGCCGTCGTTCGCCCGCTGGCACGCAAGAACTGCCAAAAAACTGGCCAAAACAACCCAAAACGGGCCAAAATTGGCCATTTTTTGGCTGAGCGAAGCGGAAAGGGCGCGGCGGACAGCAATGGCGGAGATGCAGCACCGCCCCTGCTATACGAACACCCCATCCAGCCCTGTGCCACCCGAGGGGTTCCAGGGTGCTGAGATGGCTGACGTTTTGCTCCGCTCACGTCGTTCGCCGCGGCACGCAAGAACAGCCCAAAAACTGGCCAAAACAGCCCAAAAACGGGCCAAAACTGGCCATTTTTGGCTGAGCGGGCGAAGGGCGAAGCGGCGGACAGGACATGGGCGAGAGGCAGCACCGTCCCTGCTATACGAACGCCCCATCCAGCCCCTGTGCCACCGGGGGTTCCAGGGTGCTGAGATAGCTGACGTTTTGTTCGCTCACGCCGTTCGCCACGGCACGCAAGAACTGCCAAAAACTGGCCAAAACAGCCCAAAAACGGGCCATTTTTTGCTGAAGCGGCGGCGGCAAGCGGCGGACAGCGAGCCGGCGAGAGGCAGCACCGTCCCTGCTATACGAACGCCCCATCCAGCCCTGTGCCACCCGGGGGGTTCCAGGGTGCTGAGATGGCTGACGTTTTGCTCCGCTCACATCGTTCGCCGCGACACGCAAGAACTGCCCAAAAACTGGCCAAAACAGCCCAAAAACGGGCCAAAACTGGCCATTTTTGGCTGAGCGAGCGAGCGGCGAGCGGCGGACAGCGAGCGAAGCGAGAGGCAGCACCGTCCCTGCTATACGAACGCCCCATCCAGCCCTGTGCCACCCGGGGGTTCCAGGGTGCTGAGATGGCTGACGTTTTGCTCCGCTCACGTCGTTCGCTCGCGCACGCAAGAACTGCCCAAAAACTGGCCAAAACAGCCCAAAAACGGGCCAAAACTGGCCATTTTTGGCTGCGAAGCGGCGACGGGCGGACAGCGAGTGAAGCGAGAGGCAGCACCGTCCCTGCTATACGAACGCCCCATCCAGCCCTATGCCACCCGGGGGGTTCCAGGGTGCTGAGATGGCTGACGTTTTGCTCCGCTCACGTCGTTCGCGCGGCACGCAAGAACTGCCCAAAAACTGGCCAAAACAGCCCAAAACGGGCCAAAACTGGCCATTTTTTTGGCTGAGCTGGCGGCGGCGGCGGACAACGAAAGCAAAGCGAGAGGTAGCACCGTCCCTGCTATATTTAACGCCCCATCCAGCCCTGTGCCACCGGGGGTTCCAGGGTGCTGAGATGGCTGACGTTTTACTCCGCTCACGTCGTTCGCCGCGACGCAAGAACTGCTTAAAAAACTGGCCAAAACAGCCCAAAACGGGCCAAAACTGGCCATTTTGGCTGAGCGAAGCCGGCGGCGGCGGCGGACAGGACAGCGGCGAGAGGCAGCACCGTCCCTGCTATCGAACGCCCAATCCAGCCCTGTGCCACCCGGGGGTTCCAGGGTGCTGAGATGGCTGACGTTTTGCTCCGCTCACGTCGTTCGCAGCGGCACGCAAGAACTGCCCAAAAACTGGCCAAAACTGCCCAAAAACGGGCCAAAACTAGCCATTTTTGGCTGAGCGAGCGAGCGGCGAGCGGCGGACAGCGAGCGAAGTGAGAGGCAGCACCGTTCCTGCTATACGAACGCCCCATCCAGCCCTGTGCCACCCGGGGGGTTCCAGGGTGCTGAGATGGCTGACGTTTTGCTCCGCTCACGTCGTTCGCCGCGGCACGCAAGAACTGCCCAAAAACTGGCCAAAACAGCCCAAAAACGGGCCAAAACTGGCCATTTTGGCTGAGCTGGGCGAAGCGGCGAAGCGGCGGACAGCAGCGGAAGAGAGGCACCGCCCCTGCTATATCGAACGCCCCATCCAGCCCTGTGCCACCCGGGGGTTCCAGGGTGCTGAGATGGCTGACGTTTTTGCTCCGCTCACGTCATTCGCCAAGCGCGACGCGCAAGAACTGCCAAAAACTGGCCAAAACAGCCAAAAACGGGACAAAACTGGCCATTTTTTTGAGCGAGCGAAGGGCGCGGCGGCGGACAGCGAAGTGGAAGTGAGAGGCAGCACCGCCCCTGCTATCTGAACGCCCCATCCAGCCCTGTGCCACCCGGGGTTCCAGGGTGCTGAGATGGCTGACGTTTTGCTCCGCTCATGTCGATTCGCCCGGCACGCAAGAAGAACCGCCTAAAAACTGGCCAAAACAGCCCAAAAACGGGCCAAAACTGGCCATTTTGGCTGAGCGAAAGAAGCGGCGGCGGCGGACAGCGAAGCGAACCGAGAGGCAGCACCGTCCCTGCTATCGAACGCCCCATCCAGCCCTGTGCCACCCGGGGGTTCCAGGGTGCTGAGATGGCTGACGTTTTGCTTTCGCTGACATCGTTCGCCAAGCGCATGCACGCAAGAACTGCCCAAAAACTGGCCAAAACAGCCCAAAAACGGGCCAAAACTGGCCATTTTGGCTGAGCTGGCGAAGGGCGAGGCCGGCGGACAGCGAAGCGGCGGAGAGGCAGCACCGTCCCTGCTATACGAACGCCCCATCCAGCCCTGTGCCACCCGGGTGGTTCCAGGGTGCTGAGATGGCTCACGTTTTGCTCCGCTCACGTCGTTCGCCGCGGCACGCAAGAACTGCCCAAAAACTGGCCAAAACAGCCAAAAACGGGCCAAAACTGGCCATTTTTGGCTGAGCGAAGCGAAGCGGCGCGGCGGCGGACAGCAGCAATGGCGCGAGGCAGCACCGTCCCTGCTATCTGAACGACCCATCCAGCCCTGTGCCACCCGGGGTTCCAGGGTGCTGAGATGGCTGACGTTTTGTTCGCTCACGCCGCTCGTTCGCCCGGCGGCACGCAAGAACTGCCCAAAAACTGGCCAAAACGGCCCAAAAACGGGCCAAAACTGGCCATTTTTGGCTGAGCGAGCGAGCGGCGAGCGGCGGACAGCGAGCGAAGCGAGAGGCAGCACCGTCCCTGTTATACGAATGGCTGGCCCATCCATCCAGCCCCCTGTGCCACCCGGGGGCTTCCAGGGTGCTACGTTCAATGATGTTTTGCTCCGCTCACGTCGTTCGCCGCGGCACGTAAGAACTGCCCGAAAACTGGCGCAAGAAAGGGCCGGGGCCAAAACTGGCCATTTTTGGCTGTGCGAGCGAGGGGCGAGCGGCGAGCGGCGGGGCGGACAGCGAGAGGCAGCGGCGTCCCTGGTTGGGTTCATTGTATTGTCTGAACCCAAAGCCAACAGGGTTCTGAGATCTGAGCTGCGCTGCGAGGCGGGTGAAGCAAGCGATGGCATTGAGGCGGGTAATGATGTGCGATTCTACGGACGGGCCATTGGCACATTGGTTGGTGCTTGTGCCTGCACAGCGGCAACGCTTGTGCCTCGTCGAATCCTGCAGTAACCGCTCCGTCATTGCTAGCGCCTCATCGAATCAAAGGCACTCGGTCGACACGTGCGGTGGCTCCTGCATTGCTGAGCGCTGCTGCCGCACTTGGATACCTCAGCTCAGCCACTAAGTTCAATGCGTCCCGTCAGATATTTCGACCGCTCGACTGTCGCTTTCAACCTCGTCAGCGTGGAGGGCAGTGAATTTGGTGGGGGGGGGGGGGACGAATCCATGCGATGCAGGGCTGGATCTCAGTGGATCGTGGCAGCAAGGCCACTCTACCACTTACAATGC